>CABFWO010003977.1:0-74122 GCA_902155825.1 Timema genevievae
AGATTCGAACCTCGATCTCCCCGTCCTCAGTGGTCTGGCTCAACACGACTGGCGCGTTAGCCAACTACGCCACGGAGGCGGGTTTTTTGAAATAATTCCAATATAATTACTGATTTATTATTTGACGAGTATCTATAAAATGCATTTAATTAAAACCAATTCCCACAAACCTTTTTTTTAAAACAAATATATTTCGTTATACTTCTATTTTAACTACAAGAAAATCAATGTTAAACTTGCAAAAGGGATAATACTAGTATTTCTTCAGCGTGTGCCTATATTATACATTCCGTTCACGTTGAAAGCTTACAATCTTATAAGCTACCCCCAGGAATAATGAAAACAAGTTAGGAAAATTGCTACTTTTAGGTACATGGTACATAAAAACCATTGATAACTATTAAATGTGTGACCACCAAACTACGGGCACATTTTCATGATAGCTACTTGTTTTGATATTTTATGTCATGATACACAGTCATATTTTACCTTCACTGAACTCAGTACTATAATATTAGCTACGTAAAAGTTATCCGAGGACACAGGGCATTAGTAGGATTAGGCGTGGTTTATTTATACACTCTGTCATGATCAGCTGTGGGTGCTGGACTGGTGTGCCCCACTACGTTGATGGCTCTGAGGGGGTACTTCTCTTCAAGGCAAGGTACTGCCATGCGGGTCGCTGTCAGGATGGCAGGGGTGGGACCCATCCTCCTGCCACCCCTGGTCGCTTTCCTCATGGACAGGTACGGGGTGCAAGGGGCGACCCTCGTCGTGGGCGCAGTCTCCCTCCACTGCCTCCTAGGGGCCGTGCTGCTGAGACCTCTCAAGTGGCATCTCAAGACGAGACACCAAGACGTTGAGGAGGGACACCAACACAAACCAGGTCTTTGATATCTTTAAAAGGAGAACTCAACGTGCAATCTATGAATAAACTAATTACATGTGCATAAGTCTTAGACGCTAAATTAAATCTTGGACATAACACCGCACCCAGTCTCTCAGCAGTCTATCTATCCCTGCTAAGGGGGAACACAAATTTCTTCAAATATACATTTTTCAGACATAGCTGAAATTGAATACGAAACTTTTAGCTCATAAGTCGGGCATTCTCCTAATTGTGGGTATTCCTACTACAGAATGACATTTCTCTAGTGATTTAGTTAAGATATAATGAAGGAAAATTCTTAAAGCATATTAGTATAATCTTTCATCTGCCTACCCAAACTGTGTCAAGGTCATTTAATAAATAAAACTATAGTTTTAAGGCTCAAAGCAACACTCCTGATTATGAAGAGCGTATACTTCAATCAGAACACAAAGAATCAGTGAGGCCAGATATTTATTACTTGTAAAATTGGTGATGTCCTTTCACGATAAATTTGGCTTATTTTTACAGTTAAAAACATACTTAGCAAAAGTTTAGTGCCCACGCACTCCTAAAATACGTTTTCTCTCTTTGACAAGCGATTTAAATTGACATCTCTGGTTAATGTCACAAAACGCATATGTGAGGTGGTTGAAAACAAAAAAACAAAAAACAAAAAAAATCCAGATAAATACAAAGTTATCTTAAAACAACTGTAGCAATGTTAAACTTTTTTTCTAGTCGGGTATTCCTTTTGGGGCCATGGCTTAGAAAATTTACAGCTTTTTATGAAAAGGGGTACATAAATACTTTGTATTTTGTAAAGTAAAACCATTCGTTACACATTTGAATAGAGCACAGAAGTTGTGATACAGGGTAGGAAAAATATACTTGGGAGTAGCGTTTCTGTTGATCCTGATTCAATGATAACAATCATTTCTCTATTAAAATCAACATTGATTGACTCAGAACAGATAATTCCATGTCAATGTAATGGGCTACAAATTTAGGTAATTCTGCTGATTACTAAATAGTTTGACAATACTTAGATAATGTTTAAAATAATGCAACCTAATTGAATAAATTATTTGACTCATTTAGCGTAACACCCTTACTGTAATTACAGTAGGAGACATATCGGAACATGACGTGGCAGATGAGATGAGAAGAAGAGGAACCATTGTACCAATCATGAAAATAGATGCACCTGAAGATGATGACCAAAATGAAGGTAAAAGTAAAATGTTTATGACTAAATAGGTAACTTGGAACCACAAAACCATAGTTTATTATAATACTGGCGTTTGCCTCCAGACAGGTGGATGCGTAAGTTGATTGACAAGGAGGGTTTAACTAAATCTGGGCATAATATGTAGGATATTTTCAGGAACGCGTTGACCTTGTTATCTATAGTGACATTGGAATAACTGATAGAGATTGTCGGAAGTGTCCTGAGAGCAAACCGGTGAGGCCTCCTAGGAGCACACTGTTCCTTCTGAAATCCTTAAGGGATCTATTTAGATCTTCAATTGAGCTCCTATATTCAATTGAGGTCCTATAAGATCTCATTAATATAAGAGATAACTTTTCAGTAATTTTGATCTGTTTCGATATGTTTAACACGGCCCTTTGGTCGCTAGAAAAATGGAAAGGTAATTTATATCGCAATCGCTGTTCTGTCCCTTATAACAAAGTAGTGACCATACCTAATTAAGTTGCTGCAAAGGCAACACATCCCTCAAACCTGAGCTTAGCTTCATCTTAAAATAATCATTTTCCTACTGGAGCTCAAACAATCTATAATAACTTTATGTATACGGTAGGCTATCTGTGTCCAATAAAGGCTTGTTTGTAGTTCAAAGTTTGCAACAGAAATGGCCGTCATTTATCGTCTCTTTCAAATAGTATGAATATGATACAAGCCCATACAAATTGTTGGGTAGAAGAAGACCAAGTCTTTCACGTTCTTGTCCAATAGAAACCTTACAATTTGGTTGAGTTCGCTCAAACCTGCATAAAAGTATCTTCATTGAAGTCCATATTGTATACCGATAGCTCTGTTCCGATTCTATCTTCAGTATCTTTCAACATGTATCCCCCATGGCGGAGACAAAGTGCGAAGAGGATCTGTCAGATAAAAAGATATTAATATACTTGAAACCATGTACGTTTGTTTGAGAATAGTCCAATAGGTTGGTTATTTTTTAAATAAATTTATATAAAAATACTTGGAACCATGAAATGTTTTTTGAGTTGATTTCTTAGAATGGTTTGATAGTTTTTTTTGAATAAATTAGTGTTTTTAACACACGGGCTGTTAATGGCTTGGATAAAATTTGTTACTAAGTATCTTCACTTATATGAATTATTTAGGGGTACTATCAAAGGCATAGAATTTATAATTTTACTGAAAATATTGCTTAGTTAAATGTTTGTATAATACAAAATTAGTTTCTTATCTGGTATAAAACAATAACTTGACATTAATTCTTTTAGCACCTGTTAGGTTTGTACACCTATGTAGGAACTAATCTAAAATGTTAGGGAGTAGAAAGGTTGAATTTAGATGAAGCATTCCCGCACTAGCGTGGTGGGAAAGTAGAAAACCATTTAGGAAAAGCCACCCTCAGTACATCTGACTGTGATCGAACTCAGATCTCCCCATCATCGGCAGTCTAGTCTATTGCTAGAGTGACGCCTTAGACCATGTGGTTACGCAAGCGTGTACACTAATATATTAATTTAATACTTATACAAAATAAACTTTGCCAATTTTCAGTGGTAAACTTCAGATTTCACCAAGAGTTGAGGCAAGTAAATGCTGTTAATTTATCTTATATAGTTCTTAACTTTATTTTAGAGATTATCTTTAGCGTGTTTTTTGTCAGTACAATGTAATTTTTTACCAGCAGGCACTAAAGATTTCCAACAAGATCATCATGATTCAGACGGCTCTCGTCCAACTTCTGCTAGTAGAGGATCATTCGCCGACCCATCAGGGAATCTCGACCTTCCAGGCTACCAGGGTGACTTTTTCAGATATTTAGAATAGATACTTGTTACACCCGTACTTTGGATCTGGCCACATACAAATCCGTCACAGTGACTAGGTCGCATGGAAGTATTCCCATTGTGGAATCATTATTTTTATTTTTCTAAAACTTTTTTATATACCATCTCTACCCAGAAATGCCTCAAGAATATGACCAAGAATACATTCCTAATTATTTCCCACTGAATCTATAAATTAATTTGAAAATACTAAATTGTGTTAGATAAACAAATTATCAACTTAATCATAGATTTATATTACCAAACGATACTTTTTTTTGTCTTTTGAACAATTTCATATTTTTTTTCTTGATTTATTTTGTATGTTTGCAGGCGAGAGGCACGCTTCAATCGGTGGGGTCTCTTTGCAAAGTTCCGGCTCTCGTCGGGGCAGCAACGTGTGGTGGTCTAAGCTGTCCATGGGCAGCGTGTACTCGGCCAGCAGTGGGCGGCTCTACGACATGAGGGCGGTACAAGTGGCAGGGGGTAAAGAGGATGACTCTGATTACAGCTCAGATGATGACGAGGAGGACGATAAAGAGAAGAAGAGAAGTAGAAGGAAGGTAAAAATTGGGTTCAGATCATTCAAATAAACCTTTCCCTGGTTAAGAGCACATGGGAGTTAGTTATTCACCCCTTTGAGTGCCAATTATTAACCCATTTAACCCGTTAAACATAAGTTTTGTTACCACCTTTAAACGCAAGTTTTTCAGCTTTTTTAAGCTAAAGTTCTTTATCCTTTTAATCGTAAGTTCTTCACCCCCTTAAGTATCAGTGTTTCAGCCCTTAGAGCGTCAGTTCTTTGCCCCTTTAAACTTCATTTTGCAGCCCTTTTAAACTTCAGTTATTTACCCCTTTAATCATTAGTTCTTCTCCAATTAGATCGGTTGTTTTTTAACCATTAAAGATTCAACTTTTTAATACTTAAAGCACCAGTTCTTCAGCCTTTTAAACGTAAGTTTTTCAGCCCTATTGGTTTCAGTTCTTTATTTTCACTTTAGAGTAAGTTCTTAAGCCCTTTAAAAGTCAAAACATGGCTTGAATATTGGTTCTACAATGATGCATTGATAATAAATAATCCACACTTGTCTCTATGGAATCACATGCGTCATTTGGTTTACATTGTCCTATATTATAATGAAACAACATTCTACCCAGAAATACATCGGTTTCAACACTGGTCAATGTTAAAATATCACTCCCTTAAGGCATTTTATGTTTATTAAATTTGCAGATGAGGCTAAAATAAATTCTCAGAGCTATGAGCTAAAAAATTACGCTGGTCTCAATTAAACTTAATACAAACATAGTAATTCATTTTGACATAAATTAATTTTATATAGATTTATTTCTGTGGCTAATATAAATCAGGTGGACCAAATATAACCATAGTTAAAAAACATCTAGCATAAATGTTTTATTGTTCAAAAATAGTATAAAGAACAAAGTTCTAAATATATAAAATATTGGTATGTTTTAAATGGGCTACACTATAAGATTAAAAAGTTAAATCACATACATTTAGATCAAATTGAATGTACACAAAGTAGTACTTAATCAGGACATAATTAAAATGTGAAAATGGATTAAAATATAGCAAATAGATTTTTAAATAGCGCAGGTAACCAATAATTTACACTTACAGAACTATTGGTTTAATTTACACATTTTTTCAGAATGAAATTAGAAAATTCACATCTTACTGAGTAACCAAAATTAGCAATATACAAGGTATTTTACAGAGTCTAATAAATTATCATTTCAAAATGCATAAAATGTGTTTTTGCTTTTGAAATGTGCAAGCGCTTTAAGAACGTTGCATACATTATGGTTTACACTTGGGAAATACATTTTCTATGCCTCGAGAGCATACGGATCATATTGCAAGCTATTTACTATGTGAATAAATATAATATATATTTTATCATGTTTGTTTGAACCATTTTTGTTTGGAACTAACTATTTATAGCTAGTAAAATAGTAGAATGAGTGCTATTCGCTTTCACTAATTTAATTTAATTTACAGAATTCTTCCCAGCCTCAAAGAAGAGACACAATAGCAATGACTCCTGGCAGCCTTGATGTACCTGAAAATAGCTACCAAACAGGTATATTATGCCTTAAAATTATAACCCTCAGCATGGGATGAACTTAACTAACTCAGTGACAGGCCATTGGCACGGTAAACCAAAGGTCACAGGATTAATTCCCTTGTCGAGGTGTCATTTTGCAACATCTGGTTCAACGGTCCTTAATTGATCACCTTTGAACAAAACTCCATAATTTGATCAACTATAGCCAGAGCCCTGCTTTTATGGTGAATAAAAAAGCTCAATTTCGTTTTTAAGTTTCCCAAAAGCGGTGAATAAGCGGTGAATTACAAAAATCCTATTTTTGCGACGAAATTATCGAATTAAGACAAAAGCGTTAAAAAAGTGGTTTTTACCAAACTTTTGTGATTAAGGTGACTTTGTTGGGTTAAAACTAGACTTCCAGGACAATGTTTGAAACAGGTAAACTAAACATATTGAGGTGAAAACCAAAAATTACATTTTGTTTGGACAAAACGGTAAAAAACACTAGTCTGCAAAAAAATGTGCTGTCAACTTATTAAAAAAGTAAGATTTAGCGGCAACTTGTCCGGGAAAAGTATGTACAAGTCACAAAGACAAAATATTATACAAAAATCATCTTGTTACTTCACAAAAATTGTGACTATATTTTTAAATCTCAATTTAGGCTGGAAAAATACAAAATAACTACTCAACATCACCAAACTGCAACATGCCGAATGCCGAAAATCAAGACTAAATCGCGATTATTGCGGACATCGTTTAAAATCGCGAATATCTCGCTAAAACGCCGATTTCGCGAATTATCGCGACAATTCTAAGCATATATTTGCAATCAGGGTAACCTGAAATGTGAACATCTGAAAGAAAAAATGCCATATCTAACATTCGCGAATTATCGCGATCTCCACAAACGCAGGGCTCTGACTATAGCCTAACATATTCTCATATCTATTGCGAGAGTGACACCTTAGACAATACGACCACCGAAATGAGTCATATGTAATGTTAATACAGGCGGGCAGAAGATCAAATAAGGTTTATCTAAGTATTGAGGGTAAAGTTATATGTGTCTACATTTATTTCCAGGTAAGAGGAACAGCTCCGCCTCCATCAAGTCTGGCCAGGAGAAGTGGTGGTCCAGGATGTCCGTGGGAAGCATCTACGCCGGTAGTAGCCCCAGGATCTTCGCCACAAGGGTAGTACAGGTGGCGGAGGGGGAGACGGATGAAGATTATGATGATGACCCTATTGAAGATGAGGAACCCAAGGATGACATAAACAACGATCAGGGTAGAAAAAGCAAGAAGGTAATTTTCGTTCTCAAATAAATTTACTGAAAAAGTAATGTTTTAAATTAGATATGTGTCCAATTATGTTTTTTTTTAAATTCTTGAAATTGAATCAATTAATTGAAACCTTGATTCCCGTTTATAATCCTTGAAAATATTTGAACTATACCTTACTGCACAATTTTAATAAAAATGAAATGATTGAAAAAATAGAACATAAAATAAAGCATTGTTTTGATTATAAAATTTACATCTCTCACAAAACCAATTTCTTTTTTAAAGTTTTTTGGCCAAAAATAATGAACCATAAATATGTATTTATTTCTATCTTGTTGATTGAATAGACTTTACAAAATGTTTTAAATATGCCTATTACCCACCGCGACTTTTCAATTTAAACGTTTACAAATCTCATTAATAATATATTTTACTTCTACAGATTAACTTTATTAGTCATTGCACCCAGGTGAAAAATCGCCTAGGTCAACTTTATTACTTGTCAAAATCATAGGTTTTATATTAGATTTCAGAGATAGTTCAGACGTTTTGTGATTTTTATACAAATCTACATTTCAAGAACATTGTTTTAATTTTCTAACCACTTTTTTTATGGCATCAGTAACCTTATCATGCATAATAACGTCAAAATACTAAACAATTAACATGAATTAAATATTGATACTATTTTAGTCTGATAAAAACTGCCTACAGAAGAACCTTTATTTTCTATAACGATTGGAAATACTTAAGAAGGCATACTTGAAGTTAGTCTCCCCCAAAAAATACAAATTCAGAGAACTTTGACAGTATTAGGTGCTTAGTTTTGGCGTTAGGAACATTCCATTTACAGGATTTGTGTCAGCAAATTTTCTGTGAAAGCCATGAAAATATTTCACTACCCCCAGATAAAAGTGATATGAATCATATGTTGGAGAAAAGGGACGCAATTAAACTTATATCATATTTCTCTGTAACACACCCATGGATTAATTAAATTGTTTTATGCCTCAAAGCTATCATATTGCCAAGATATGTTATGTCCTTATTCTTATGAAAATCATAAATTTTTTACAAAGTGTATTGTGTGAAATTGGCAGAAACACAAATGAAAATTTGCTTGAGCCCTATCAAAATATTTAAAATTTACCAATGCATACTTGTTACCTACTCTATAGCACTAGGAAATCCAAAGTTTACTACCGCAATTACGCTACCTATCCCTATCTTGAACTAGTTATATCCAGTCAACCTCATTACACCCTATATCTTTCATGTCAATTAGAAATTTAAAGACAATATTTTATACCAAAATACCATGAGATACGTGTTTCCATAACTACCGGGAAAACTCTAAATTAAGAAAGTAGTTCAGCTTCTGCGTGATTTTAGTGGTTAATGATTGAAAATCCACGTTTTTGTAAAGAAAAAAACAAACTTTATTATAACTTGTGTTTAAGACATTATATTTTCATAAATTTATCCATATATGGGAATTGTCCACGAAAATAATATAACAACTGCAAAAAGTTGATAAATAATACATGACAAATTGTTTTAAATCATATCTCAATATTTAAAACCATGATATCTTCAGAAACCAAAAACTAGTTTGGCAAATGGGTGGATATCTATGAAGTTAGTAGCACCTAAATCCTTTTGGTTTCTGTAAATTTTAGATAAGATAATGGTGGCACAAATCCTTGGTCTTGCAGGTTATTAAGGCAAAATAATATAACCGCTAGATATTGGAATATGTCCTTACACTTTTGTCTCAAAAGGTGCTGTTAACTTACCATACCTACTGTTTTAATATAAAATGAACCGAGATCCCAATTTAAAGGAAACTTATAAATAAAACTTGATATTTTTCTGAGACTATACATGTACTAAGCAAGGTAATAAGAGAGTATAAAGGTTCTACATGAGATAATAAGTCCAATCCTTTGCCATGAGTTCAAAAACAATATTTTATTTTTTCCTTATCTTAACCTATATTTTCAAAAATCTCTAGCACGCCTATTTATTTCCAACACTTAGCCACGCGTTTCAGTGTAAAGTTTTTTTTTCTTTTTCAAAATAACGTGTTGTTCAAAGGGAATAATAGTTTTATGTTGCGTGTCTTAGTATGATATATATCTATATCTTATTAGAGATTGCTGACTAATTTGAAATGGTAACTTTACAATATTCTTTCCAGCCTCAAAGAAGAGATTCTATGGAGACTCCTCAGTCTAACAGTCTAGACGTACCAGGGACGGGCTACAACACAGGTATGTTTTACATACAATCACAAATATATACCACCATTCTGGTAGGGAGAAGAGTAGCTGACCTTCACCAAAGTTACTAAAACCTTTAATATAATCAAACCCGTGGTGGGAGGAAAATAAGGTGAAGCCGTCCGGCCCCTAAAACTCGTCCGTTTCTGCGCATGACGTCAGCTTAGGGGGACTCGGTTTACTGAGAGCATTGCGCGCTATGGCACGTTCTCGAATTTTCTTTAGATGTCAACAGTATACCTTGTCTAAATCACTACAGAATAATGTAGAAGTATGTAGCGATCTTTAGAATATTTATAGCAAGAATAATATGGCTGTGAAATAATAAAACTACATAGACTATATTTTAACATTATTATGCAAAGTGAACGAACTTGTTAAATTGATCAAACAAGGATAATGAAAATAATAGACTCATATTTTACTACTAAAAATATTATGATGCACACGTTAAAGAACACGTCTTGTTTCAATAACTCCATCAATATTAAATTAAATTATGAATTTCAAACAAAAGCCTTGACTTGAACGAATAAACCGTTGTAACTATGATTTTGACTCTTCGAGAAAATTACAAGGTTCTAACTGCACATACAACTCTATCAAACTAAATTTTATAAGTAATCAAATAAGTATTCTTAGTTAGAACTATGAATTATATTTCAATTTTATACAAAATAAGATATATATTAAAACTTAATATAATTGTTGTGTTAATTTTAAAATAACATCAAAATGGTATACAATCTTAGGCAAAATCTAGTTAATCTATAATTTGAGCACTGCTGAGTAGTATTCCCTGTCTTGCAGAGGCATTAAGGGGATGGCTGTTTTGATGTACTTTTTTTTTAAATCTGAAACTTTAATATTCTTCCTTAGAACTTTTGGTTTGATGTTTAAAACACTTACAAGTCCTCTAGGCTTGATCACAACACTCCTTCTAGGAGTCTCATTAAATTTGATATTGGCAATCTTTTTCACTTTCTTTTACTTCACGGCTCAGTTTGTATTTAATTTCATGATATGATTGAGTTAACTTTATTATTGCTACCTGGGAGAATGGAACAGTCTTATACTTTAATAGTTTTGCAGTTCCTGAGAAGTCCTTGAAATCATCGGTTCTCATTTGTATTACTCGATAAGGATTGCGGTGGTTCACCTGCCTCAATATCCTTATCAGGCCCAGTGGAGAATAGAAATCAGTGTGGTTCATGGCATTTTCGATACTACTATGTGCATCATCCACCTCTTGAATACAAGAGTGCCCTGACACAGAGTACTTCATAGTGACAGACGATATATTTGAACTGTCCCTCAGGAAATCTAGGATTGCGGTAGACATAATCAAATTTCAATTTTGGGGCACACGTGAGTCAGACCATGTAATTAAGTCATTGATATAACTTTCTTCAATTAATACATCCGAAATTCTTCGAAGCGCTCTCACAATATCATTTCTAGTTCAGCCTGCCATCATTTCTGGCCATATTGCACAGTATACTTTCTTAGTAACTGAATAGAATGCAGTTACATTATTTACATTTAATCCTCTTAAATAGAAAAAAGGAACTAATGTTTGCATGTGAACACAAAATCACATTTTGCAAATCAAACATTAAGACAGGAGTGTCACTTTCCTTATCTTTTTTTCTTTTCTTCCCGCATTGCATTCTTTAATCTTTGATGCCTATCGTTTGCCACCTTTGATTCTTCTGTTAATGTATTTGTCTTTTTTCTACTTCATACTTTTCACACAAATCACATCTATCACTCTTTGGGATATTGAAATCGAGATTAAATTCAGTGACAAATTTTTTATAGTAAAGAAACTCTTTTACTGGAGGATTATTTTCCTCAGCACACTTCTCCTTATACAAATTATACATCTTGGAAATACTCAAGTCAGAGCCTAATTATCTAAATATTTATTTTTTTGTACCTGACTGACAATAATGGGACTCGACAGTCGGGAAAAATTGGATGTGTTTTCTTGCAAAGGAGCGGCAATCTTTCTGTGAATCTAATGAAATTTCACTCATGTTACAGATTCAATATTACCTCACTTAAAATAAACAACTCAACAAACATAAATGTTTGATATACAAGCATGAAATGTTTGTTACAATCATGAATAAATAAAAATAGAACTGCTGATCACAACATTCCAACACCGTCTGAACGATAGGACATTAAGAGTCTTTCTTCTTTAACGTGGTTCGAGCGCTAAGATAGACAGAGCTAGAAGCATAACATGCAGTTAGAATCTTGTCACTATTTTTTCGACAAACGCACTGCAGTTAGAACGCTGGCAAACTGGTAGTTCTGTTGTTTGTCACCAGATAGCACCCAAAGTCACTTTCCCTTATAGACCCGGTAATGTAGTATACAACAGTCAGTCAGTTAGAACCATGTCAAACCAAGCCCGCTATAGCCCAGGGTCAAACAAATATATTTACTAATTTCTTCTCAACTACTATTCCTACGTCGTTCAAGAGCAACATTTCTCTGTGACTGATATTACTAAACCAACATTATGGAACCCACTTCGAGCTGGGATGACGTATCCGCTACATCTCCAGTTTGCTCATCTGAATCACAGACCCTTGTGGCCGGCCAACCACCATAAGCCATATTCGGCTGACTATCTAACGACCGTGATGGAGAACAATCACCCTTCCCAGGTTCTTATAGCCCAACATGGTCGTACCCTCTGAGCGGGAAGACTATCTAACGACCGTGATGGAGGAACAATCACCCTTCCCAGGTTCTTATAGCCCAACATGGTCGTACCCTTGAGCGGGAAGACTATCTAACGACCGTGATGGAGAACAATCACCCTTCCCAGGTTCTTATAACCCAACATGGTCGTACCCTTGAGCGGGAAGACTATCTAACGACCGTGATGGAGAACAATCACCCTTCCCAGGCTATTATAACCCAACATGGTCGTACCCTCTGAGCGGGAAGACTATCTAACGACCGTGATGGAGAACAATCACCCTTCCCAGGTTCTTATAGCCCAAACATGGTCGTATCCTCTGAGCGGGAAGACTAGCCCGTGATGGAGAACAATCACCCTTCCCAGGCTCTTATAACCCAACATGGTTGTACCTTCTGAGCGAAGTAATGCGTGCAAACACAAGCAGTGAGAATTTTGGGTCCACCAACCCCTACTAGTCGGCGAACCCGTCATCACTGGGTAGCTTGAGAACCCCCCCTCCCTCATCGTTTACTGGTCCATGGCCTGAGGAATTAGCCCGTACACGTGTGAGTCACTGGAGCCACAATTCTTGTTTACACTTATTACTACTAGATGGCGTATGCCTAGCCACTGCCCCTGCGCAGTATCTGGTTATTATTTTTATCTGACGTACTTAATTTGAGACACAGTGTTTGGACAGGTTTATTACTACTAGACAGTGCATGAATGGTCACTTCTCCTGCACCCAACACGAGAACTATGTAGACCTATTAATAGCTGTGAAGTCAATTCACTCTCTTGATTCTTTCTGAGTCTCTCTAGACTCGTCTGAACTAAAGAGCCTACAATTCCCCGTGAACGTGTTCCAGGCAAGAGGCACAGCTCCGCCTCCATCAAGTCCGGCCAGGAGAAGTGGTGGTCCAGGATGTCCGTGGGCAGCATCTACGCCGGTAGCAGCTCCAGGATCTTCGCCACGAGGGTGTTGCAGGTGGCGGAGGGGGAGACGGACGAAGAGGAGGAACAGGGCATAGAACTGGATGCGCTGGATGACAAGGTCAATAGCTCTTCTTACCGGAGATTGGGAAATGTACTTGTAATTAAATTAGTAGATAAACTTGTACTTAAATATTTTCCTGAAATAAAAAGACGAAGTAGCTACGACAAAATATCAGACGCGCTAGTAATATGTTCGAAAATCTCTTTTGCGTGGAATTGGTGAGCCGTAACATAACATATATTTACTACCAACAGAAGTAGACGGCGTTGCCCGTGGTAGCCATGAAATTCATTGCGTGGTTACCCCTGTCAACGTTTTTATTTCAAGGATCACATCCAATGTCTTGAGTTTGTAGGGAACTACGATATTGATAGTTAACAGGTTAAAAAAAGGGTGCAATATTCACCCCCGACTGCGATTTTCACCGTCAAAAGACAAATAAATGCGATAAAAACTACAAATACGATTTTAAAAGTCAAAAGGTACAGCGGTTCAATTGGCACTCCCCCTATTATGAGGGTTTAACTTTACTTTTATAGTATGATTGACTAGGAATCAGTTTAATAAATATATTCAAATGAGTTAATATGAGGTTTGTTTGGTATAAAATAACTTATCGGTAGGGTGCTTACATACCTAGCACCCGACCATAATATGAAATACTTTGTCTTTGATGATTAAGCGTCACGCAAATTCAGAGAACGCTTAAAGTCATGTAGCAAGCCGATATAGCGGTGTAGAGATACGAATCAACGATATTGTTTATAAACTATCTCCTAGGATATAATTTTAAAATAAATGAATAAAAGATAATATTAGAATTGCATGAAACCCTATTAGGAGAGGCCTACTAATAGCTGTTAAATATGTTTGTTCAAATTCATTACGGGGGCTTAAACTTAATGTAATATTCGAATTTACTGATAATATTCTCTGCTGCTTGGATACGTTTTTCCTACGTTTTATTTTTACTAAATTTCTTTCAGATAAGTTCTTACATATGATGAATATAAAATGACAATATTAATTTTTAATTATTTACCCGCATGTAAAATATAAATAGAAAGTTAATAAACATGTTTTAATACCTTACAATGTATGGTATAGAACACGCACTGAGAAAATATTTAAAAAAAACTAGTTTTGAAATTTAATTATATAGTAGAGTTAGAATATTTTTTACATATTGACCTCGGCTGTCTTGAGGTAAAGAGTTCGCTTCAGGATGCAATGTTTTTGGTTTAAACCTAACAGAGGCTGTTTTTTTTCCTTGAACGACAAAAATCTGTAGCACAGCTTCCCGGAAGTAAAGCCATAGGTTCAATGTCAACTGTGGCGTGTAAAAGAACCCTGAAATGTGTGTGAAAGTATCTTTCTGGCAAAACTAGTAGGTTCTTTCGCGCTCGCTCGTTAAGGTCACTATTTTTCCTCGGGAAAGTGTCGAGGGTTCCTGTCAGGAGGGGAATCCATCTGTAAAAACATGTCCGCCAAGACAAAAATATGGCAAGCTATTGTGACACCGCCAACCCCGCATTAGCGGGATAAAACGTAGTAAAAGAACATATTTTAGATAAACTAGTGGTCACGCAAACAAGGGCGTCCGTCCCGTGTTGTTTGGTTTGCGATTGATGAGAGTGTCGGTTTTTCAAATCCCGGTAAGGTTTAATGTTTTTTGTTCTAAATGGTTTAACACTCTACTTTCACACATATATGAGTACAGTTCTTCTAAATTAGGCTTATACCTTCCTTTTATCCCAAAAGTACAAACATGCGGATATCTTGGTCGAGCAATAAGAAGGGTTACATGGAAAAACACGGAAAATTTTTTGTTACAGTATTCATCATCCCAAGACAAACAAAACACTGAAGATATCCACCCAAATACCTTGGAGGTTCCAGATATGGGTAAAAGAGCAGGTAGATTATTTTAATATACTAGTTATGAAATATGGTATAAGCCTTTAAAAAATCCCATCACATTTATATAACATTTCCCGGCTTTAAATAAGTGTATTTAGGACTATAGCCAAATCCATATGCCAAAGAGGTTTATAAAGTTAAATAAATGGTACGGCGCACCGCACAGACTTTCTCTCTCTTTCTATAAACTCGTAAGATTTCTGAACGGAATAATGTACATTGTATCATCACCACTCCACACAAGAACACGCATAAAATAATATACAATGATATAGAATCAATGAGAAAAGAGGCGCATCTTTGTCCACCTAAGAGCATTTCAAACAGTTTGTCTTCCACAAGGGTCAACACTTCGTATTAAAATTTCGATTTCTGGTTAAAGTTTTAACATTTTATAAGGTGTTGCAGATCTTCAAGTCATCGCATTGATATTTAATTATTCATTTATACATTTTAACCAATAAAAATGTAAATATTGACTATTGAGTCTAAAATGGAGATAGATCATTGCTATGCAAACATTTCTCCTAAGAGATTTAAGGAAAAATAACATACTTTTTTAGATACTTATATTTACTTACTCTATGGCATTGGAGAATTATTGCGTTAAGACTTAAGTAGTATATGTTTACAACTAAAGCTCACAAAATTGTATTAATATATTTGCAAATATCTCAGAAACTGTTGCTTTTATAAAAATATATGAAATAAAAGTTTTTTATTTCTAATAGTCCTACAATTTTGCAATGATAAGTTGTTTAGTTTCTCAAATAGTTGTGGAGATACGGAAATTAACGCTTCTGTAAAGTACCCTAAAAATCATTTTCATAGGAAAATGAAAATAGCCAGTTTATTTATAATCTTAATCAATGCCTAGATACGAATTTTAATCAAAATCGTTTGAGCAGATTTTGAGAAAACCAAATTTTTCTCTTTTCGCCCTTCAGTAAACTACCCTTAATTTTAAGTTTTTATAGACACACAGACAGACGGCATTGCAAAGACTATTTTTTAGGGTTCGGGGGGTCATGAGACGTCGACATCCATCAACATTTCAGGTTAGTTTTTTTTACGATCGCAATACTTAAGCTTTAATGTCCAAAAAGTTAAAAATATATATATAATTGCGTATAGATTGAAAATTATTGATTTTATAAAAATATGTTTCGAATAAAATATTTGTATTATAAATATATATACATATTTGTAATGCTAAGTAATTTCATATCTCAAATAGTTTCGGAGCTATTATAAAAAATGTTAATTTACGCATCAGACCGGAGCCCTTAAAGCCATTTTGCCGAAATATTGAGAGTAGCCATTTTGTTTGGAATATTTATTAATGTTCATAAATGAAATTTAATCAAAATCGTTAGAGCCGATTTTGAGAAAATCGACTTTTTCTCTTTTTTCCCTTCAGTAAACTACCCTTAATTTTAGGGGTAGATATCCAATTCCAAAAACCCCTCGGGGCAACCCTATGAAAACCCTAGATATCAAGTTTCAGCTCAATCGGTAAAATAGTTTAGGCTCTAGTTGGAGGTACAGACAGACAGACAGACAGACAGACAGAAATTCAAAAACCACTTTTTCGGATTCAGGAAGTCATGAAACGTCAAAATTCATCAAAATCTCGAGTTCGATTTTTTTGACGATCACCATACTTTCTCTACCTGTAAGATAGAGAGAAAGTAAAAATACTAAAACAATCTTTAGATATTTATAGATCAACTCATGTGATCAACACCATTCACATTAGATGGAAAGCATTAATATGCTAATAACACAGTGAAATGTGATCAATTTTGACAGAATTTTTTTTTAAAGTATTTTCTAAGATTTTCTTTCTATAGTAAGTATTTTTGTCTTAATAAAGCATTTATGTTATTCCACCTTAAGTTTATAAATATTAAGGCATTTAACTCAAACCAAAGCGAATACTTAAAATTATAATCCTAAAGGCAAAAAGGAAATCACGTTTTCCCATCACGTTTCCACAAAAAGAATTCACAAAATTAGATTAGTATAATTTTCCACGCATTAGCTAAATAACTAATTTATTCTTCTTGAATGTATACTCATAAGTGTAGGACTTTAAATTGTTAGTAAAATATATGTTTGTTTAGTAACTGAAATATTAAGGGATGAAGCTTTTTTGCTATGAAGAACTAAAAAAATCTCTGTGTTTGAAGCCAAGGTAGTTAAATCTTTCTCTTATGAAACAAGCTAATCTATTTTTCAAGCAGTTGTATTTGAACAAACAATATATTATTAGTCAACCATTATTCCCACGTAGGAAATATAGTAGGTCCCTCTCCAAAAGATCAAGTCAAGATATATTCAGATTCCATCCTCCTAAGTAGGAGACACCGAAGGAGACACCGAAGGAGACAAAACAGCTATCTACATAAGGTCGGGTCAAGTTATCTTCAGGGAATGTCTCATGCTTCATGCTCCTAAGTAGGAGACACCGAAGGAGACAAAACAGCTGTCTACACAAGGTTTGGTCCAGTTATCTTCAGGGAATGTCTCATGCCTCATGTTCCTAAGTAGGAGACACAGCAGCTTTCTCTCTACACAAGGTTTGGTCCAGTTATCTTCAGGGAATGTCTCATGCTTCATGTTCCTAAATATGAGACACAGCAGCTTTATCTCTACACAAGGTTTGGTCCAGTTATCTTCAAGCAGTGTCTCATGTTCCATTTTCCTAAGTAGGAGACACAGTAGCTCTTTCTCCACGAGGTCGGGTCAAATTATTTTTAAGGGAGTGTATCATGTTTCGTGTTCTTAAGCAGGATACAAAACCGATGTCGCTACAAGGTTGGATCAAGTTCAGGTCTAGGTTCAAAGAGTGTCTCATGTTACATGTTCCTAGGTAGGAGACACAGTAGCTCTGTCTCCACAAGGTCAGGTCTAGGTTCAAAGAGTGTCTCATGTTACATGTTCCTAGGTAGGAGACACAGTAGTTCTGTCTCCACAAGGTCAGGTCTAGGTTCAAAGAGTGTCTCATGTTACATGTTCCTAGGTAGGAGACACAGTAGCTCTGTCTCCACAAGGTCAGGTATAGGTTCAAAGAGTGTCTCATGTTACATGTTCCTAGGTAGGAGACACAGTAGCTCTGTCTCCACAAGGTCAGGTCAAGCGGCAGAGATGTGGTGGTCTAAGCCATCCTCAGGGAGTATTAATTCTGGCAGCAGCGTAAGACTGTATGAAGGAGAGAACGGAGAAGAAGACAGAATCAACAAGTCCGGTGAAATAGATTATTCGGACGAAGAAGGAGAACGTAATATCACAGAGAAGGTAAGGGTTTTATATTATGCTTATCTTATAATAAATAGGATATATGTTCAAATGTTAGTAATCACGAAACTGACCAAACAATGTTTTAACCTAAATCACACAAATATTAATATTATTTGACTTCATGACCCCCATTTAAAACAAACTCTCACATAATGTAAACACATATATTTAAAGCAATAATAATTGTCAAATATATTACACTGCTAATTACTTATTCTATGATATTAGGAACCCAAAAGTTATTTGCCACACTTACAAAAGTACGCCACCTATCCTTACCTTTAGCTAGTTCTATCTAGTCCACCTTTTACATACCATCTCTATCAGGTCCATTCAAATGATATCCTCCCATCTACGTCTTGGTCTTCCCAATCGTCTCTTCCCATTGTGTCTGCCAGTTAACACTCTAAACATGGTTCTGGATTATTTCATTTGCACTGCAAGTCTTACACAACATAATCAGAGAGATTTGACTATCTTATAAATGTCCTGTGATTATTACAGGGTGTGTGTAACTTATAATCATGTAACCTCCTTCCCTCCTCAGCATCTTAATTCCTTTATCGAGAAATTATCATCCTAAGCACCTTTTTTTCGAAAATTCTACATTTATTTTCACCATGTAAGGTAAGAGATCATGTATCACATCCATACATTCCTTGACAGTATTCTATATATCAACTTATTGACCGAGTAATAGTATGCAATCACCGATTGTATATGGTGCATAGTTATTATACTGCTATTAAGAATATAAATATCCTAATCTAATAAATATTACCACATCCTACCGTTTAATTTTGCTTTATACACTAAAATGCTTTATGTATCACAATCTTTATTGGTTATCATTTTTACCTTAATGATTTTGCTTTCTTTGTCAAAACTTTTTATGTTCCCAATAAAGTGAATTTAACTTAAAAAGCTTACACAAATACTTATATTACAATAAATATTATAAAGTTGTTAATGTATTAGCTTTTACTTATGATTTGGTGTGAACAATGGTTTCACCAAAGCCTCCTTTATGTAGCCATAATATCGTGGTTCATCACCTATTATATACTATAATGCAAGTTGAAACTACTTATATTAGAGTTTATTGAAATAAATTACAACAATATAAAAACTAACACAAATATCATATTATAAGTTTACACTTACAAGATTTTCACAAAATATTAAATTAATTATAAAATATATGAAAGTGAATCACTTAAAAATAGGGCTACATTATTTCATGTGTTGCTAAATATACTAGAACATAGGTTCATTTAGCAATATGGATTATTTAAAATAATCAACTTATTATTATTTTGTAAGCTGCTGCCCCAAAGAAGAGGAACTGTTGCAGATGTTCCATCTACACAATTAAATGTGCCAAACTCGGACCGAATGAAAGGTAGAAGCTTCATGTACTAAAATACTTATATGCAAATTTGAGATAAAAGAAAGGAGCATTCAATCCAATGATTACTGTGAAGAGTAAAACAGAAAGTAAGAGGTTATGGGACGTATATAAAGAGAAAACTATGAATGCAAAGAAGGTAGTAAAGTAGAGTAAGGAGCAAGTGAGATTAAAAGAAAAAGAAATAATGCAGAATTATTTTGAAGGAAATAAGGGAGGTAATATCTAAGTATCCAGAATTAACTTGGTGATATAATATAGGATGAAAACAGTATATGGAAGCAATGGAGGAAGTATTTTGAGCAATTGGATTGAGAGAAAATAGCAGAAAATAGGAAAAATATTATGATGAGCGAAAGAATCAACGAGGCTATGGTGTTAAAAGCATAAAAGTGTTAAATAATGGCAAAACTGCAGGCATATATGATATCAAAAGTGAAATGTTTAGGTGTGGGGGCATGGTACTACTTGCCAGATTGTGTGAGTTGTTCATTGGGTGTGATGGGATTTTGAATGTGCCTTATGATCCAAAGAATACTGTTATTGTTCCTTTTTACAAAGACAAATACAGTAAGAGTGAATGTAAGAACTATGGGGCAATTAGTTTGTTGATTATTCCAAGAAAAGTTTTTGAGAATTTTTAATGGATTGGGTGAGGGAAAAAACTGCGGAAAAGATTTGTGATGTGCAATGTGGCTTCATGCCATGTAGAGGTTGCATGGAACAGATATTTGCGTTGCAACAAAGAATTGAGAAATGTATAGCAATAAGGAAGAAAGTGTATTGTGCATTTGTTGATCTAGAGAAAGCGTAAGATCGGATGAAGAGTAATATGTTATGGAATGTTCTTAGAGAGAGTATCGTATGGATGCATGGTTAGTAAATGAAATTTTGGCAGTGCATGATGGAAGTAAAACGTGCGTTAGGATGAATGATGTATTTAAGTGATTAGTTTGACATTGAAAAGGATGTTGGACAAGGCTATGTTGTTTCTTCATGGTTGTTTAATATATTCATGGATAAGTGTATGAGGGATGCTTGTGAGGACGCGGTTGGTGTGCATCTGGATAATGTGAAGCTAGAATGCTGTTATATGCAGATGATGCCGTGTTAATGGGTGAGAATGAAAGTGACTTGCTGAATGCATTAAATCGTTTGAATTTGGTTAGAGGTAGAATGTATCTTCGTATAGATGTCTCCAAAACTAAGATGTCAGTTTTTAATAAGGACGGATCAGTAAAATATTGTCAGCTTAGTATAAATGGAAAACTGTTAGAACAAGTGAATGGTTTTGTGTATTTGAGCTGAATGTTATATAAAAATTGAATGATAGATGGTGAAATATACGTATGGGTGTATGCATCTAAGAGAGTAGTTGGATGTATGTGGACTATTGCAAAGAATGAAGTGGTATCGAAAGAAGCAAAAATGTCAATATATAAAAGTGTTTTGACACCAACATTGTCTTATGGATGTGACGCTTTGGTTTGACAGGAGAAGCTAGAGCAAGATGAATTCAGTTGGAATGAGATATATAAGAAATGTATGTGGAAAAACTTGTATGGACAGAGTAAATAATGAATGGGTGCTGAAGGAGTGCGGTTTGAAAGAGGATGCAGAGGTCACTGTGAAATAAGCGTCTTACGTTGTTTTATGCATGTTGAGAGGATGAGTGTAAATCGAGTGACGAAGCAAATCTATAAAGGTAGAGCGTGTGGATCAAAAGGTAGGGGTAAGCCAGGCACGACGTTGATAAATGTGGTGGATTAATATGTGAAAAAGATAAACAGTAAGAGTAATAAGAATAATAGCTCGTGTATATCTCGGTGTATGAATGTTTTTAAAGGGAAGGGAGTAAGCAAGGATAGGTAAGTTTGGAGAAAGTTAGTGAGGATGGATTAAGTACGAAGTAGTTGTTTTTAGCTAAATGTACAGTTTATTGCCTATCCCTTAAGGGAACGGTGCGATTACGTATGCATGCGCATATGTGTGTATAAAATTAATTAGTTAAATTGTGATATATAGTAAATATTCTCCATTACAATTAATAAAATGTGTAATTTACAGTTATTATTGATATCAATAAACATATCTCTAGTAAAATAGCTATTATTAACAATGGTAATTTCTCATATAGTGATATAATTTTTCCAGATAGAAGAAAATCAGAGTTGGACTATGAAAGAGAAGTTCGGGAAATAAAAAGAAAAATGACAGGATCTACTTCTATGAAGCTAGAGGTACCCATGGAGTACAAAGGTATAGAAGCTTATCTGAGCCAAATTTTAAAATCCACGTGTCCTCTAGAGCAGTGGTATTCAACTATTTTTTTCCCCATACTCCTAGATAATTATCTTCAACGTTGTAACCCCAAAGTTGTTGGTGAATAATGCAAATTATACCTATTCTATAATCTAAATATAAAAAAATAAGTTACATCCAAAACAATGTATCAAATAATAAGTTTTATATTATATATATTTATATTACATTTTACGTACCCCCCAAGAGGTCTTCGCATACCTCCGGTTGAACACCATTGCTCTATAGTCTAGAATATAAGTATACATTCCGATATCAGTTTGAAATTAGATCAATGTCAATCAATTATAGTGCACACAAAAAAACGAGCCCTTGGCTCAGATCATATTTTAAAACATCGAATTTGAGAAAATAGGTAAACTTTGAATAATGTGTGAGAAAATACATAGGGGGATTATGCAATCCTTGTCTTTATCTAAGTTTTTCGCTTATGTCAACTGAAATAGGAGTAACTGGTTTGTTTCCCAAAAATACCCCCAAATAAGTATCATTGGCAAAAATTGAAGCTTGCGATTCCACGGTGATGAATTATCGGCTGTTATCATAGTTATTTGGTTTGATCTATAATATTTTTGTTTATAAATGGTCTTCTGATATATTAAGTATTTCTTAAATACCCCTGATTTAAAATATGTTAAGAATTTGATTTTCAAGTGATGATTTTCTCTTCTTTAGATAAAAGGAATGCCTCCGTGACCTCTATAAAAAGCAGCGGCTCAGGTTATCTGACAGCTGCTCAGTCTCTGAGGACCTCGAGGTCACAGGGTAGCGGTGTTTGGTGGTCAGCTTTCTCACTCTCCAGCGTCTACTCCACCAGTGGCACAAGACTCTCCGACATGAGAGTGATCCTGCCAGCAGCCAAGGTGGACGACGACCACGATGAATATGACGATCAGATCTCTGAGGATGAGGAACAGGATGAAGGAGATGAGCAGATAGCCGAGGACGGGGATTCAGACAGACACAGTACTGAACATCTAAAACAGGATCGTATGGAGATAAAGATTAATGGCAGTAATTCAGAGGCGATTATCATGAATGGCTTCCTCGATGAAGAGGATTGCGAAGAACATAATGCACAGGGGTCGATTAAAGGAAACACAAAAGAAAGGGATGAATTAAAAGCTAAGACTGAATATCCTTCAGAAATCTCACTTAAGGAACTAGAACCTATCAATGTATCTGTACAAAGACAGGGGGTCACAAATGATTTACCATCGGATATGATCGGAAAGGAACACGCCACAGATGTTTCAGAGAAAAAATCAGATAGAATTCTTGCAGATGGAGTTTCGTCGGATACAAATTTGAAACAAAACCACATTGAAGTTAAAAGTGATATTTCTAGCATACCGAGTGTACCAAATGATAAAATAAGCTCTACTGAAGGGTTATATCCACATCTAGATGTTAAAGTACGGTCATTAGATGAAAGAATTGATGTTAAATCAAAAGATGAATCTTACGATGAAAATATAGCGAGTAAAAATGCCAAGGATACTTACGAAGGAAGGGCAGCCAAAACCAGTTTAATAACAGTCGATATAGAAGGTTTTCCTGATAAAACCAAGAACGATGGCACATATGATAAGGTTGATAAATTAACTAGTAGAGTTAACGAACAAGTTGGAATCAAAGAGGTTTATGACTCGATATGTGGCCCAGAAGATTTGGAATCAACGCCTCTCATTGAAGCACTTGGACCTTCGAACTATAATGAAATCACCATAAGGTATTAACATTATTGCTAGTAACAAAATAATATATTTTAAACCTGAAATTTAAAATAACTTTGAAAACTAATATACGTTTTAAAATCAACTGAGTATGCAAAGGCTATAAATTAGTAAAATAACAATCATTCCCTGGCAAATAGAGCTGCTTTAGCATTCATTAGTAAAATAGGATTAATCTTTAGTTCAGGTTTATATCTAAATGTAATTATTACACAGTATTTGACTTATTAAATATTATAGTAAGTATATTATAAGTAAAACAAATTTATGAACATAATATAAATTAAAGTATGACCACCAAAAATTATTTAGATGTTATTGGCTGTTGCGTTTATTCTTTCTTAAACATCAATTATTAATAATAATATAACTTCCACAAAAGCAAATTATCCAAAGAACAATAGACACATTTTAAGTATTATTTCTAGCTCTACTTTATAATCTTAATGTTTAGATTTAATATATATATATATTTAATTTTATAGCACATCTCATATTAGAAATATATCTCATGGATTTCTCATGGCACGTAACACCTATATATTGTTAAATAATTAATAGCTATAGCAAGAGTTTTGACTAAGAGTTAGTACTTAGATGATTTATTAAAAAAAATAATTAAGAAACTTTTTTTCCCCCAAATTATGAAGTTTTTAAAGTAGATTGATCGAAGATATAATACGATGTTGAAAAACAATTAACAATTTAAGTAAAAATTGGTGTATCATTAAAATAACAAATTAATAAAACCTTAAAGATTCTTCATAAACTCATGCATCAATATATAAGAATGAATAAATAATAAAAAACTTTGATTAATATATTAGAGATATTAAATGAAAACACAAGTGTAAGCTAGCGTAGAAAATTTTAAGTATAAAAATTAGTTTTGAAGTTTTGCCATTTATGCATGACTGCTTCTCTAATATGACTGCCAATTTCTTGCGAATTTTCCAGTAACACTGACATTTTTATTTTTTATTTTAGCATCCCAGAAAACAGTTTTCAAACCGAAGCTCTTCTTGGGCGAAATAATGGCGCCAAGGATGGTTGGACCCAATCTAACCAGATAGAGAAGATACCACGTTTGGACTTGAATCCCTTACGAGATCCATCTTTCGTGAACCTTATTCTCGGCCTTGCCATTTCCTCCTGCGCCGACACCAACTTCAGCTTCCTGATTCCGTTGCTACTCGGTGACCTTGACCTCACTAACGAGAAGATTGCGTTCATCATGTCAGTAATTGCCTGTGCTGACATTACCGCCAGATTTGTAGTACCCTCTTTGGCAGGCATAGGCAAGTTTTCTGACAGGACCATGTACCTCGTGGGACTCGTTCTGCTTGTCATATCTAGGACATGTGAGTATAGAGGACATTTATGAATGTCATCAATAAGTGAAATTACTAAAATCTTCCAAAAAAGTGTCGAGGAGCATAGGCCTACGTATTTCAAGAATGGAAGTACAAATTGAATGTATATACAATAGCTATAGCTAGAGATCATATTTAAGCTTGGAATATTTTATCCCTTAAATACTTATATATTTTCCCACAAACAATACATCAAATATTTTGTAATTTTGACATTAAAATCAAGCTTTTATTTTACCAGAACCAGTAGGTAAGTTGACAGTCTTCTATTGTATGGGTTGTTAGCAGCAAGGAAGGTCGGAGTTAGAATCAGAGCTGGGTGCATTGAGTTGGGTATACTTGAACGATTTCTTCACTGCTCTTCATCACACATGTGGTATCAATTCGTCTGTATTCTACCTCCTCATTTCCACCCTCATAGTATAAGTATGGGGATAACCCATACAGATAGTAAGGCAGAGTAGAAAAATAAAATAAAATAAAGGAACACAAAATATCATACTAAGGACCAAACTTTGTGTTAGAATTTATTGCCAATATAAAATCCTTTCACAAATAGTTCACCCCGTATTTTGGTAATTGAAGCGTTAAAAGCAAGTTTTTTTAATTGAGTCATTAATATACATTTATTTATTTGTCTGAATGACAGTTCAAACTCTTAGTGATTTATGTCTTAATTAGTTTTAAGGTAAATATGAAAATTATACCTTCATAGGGTTAATTTATTTCTTTGTAAAAGGAAGAAAGCCTGATAAAATACACATTATTCTCTCAAAAGGATTTAAAAACTGGGACCCTTAGCTAATTAGGCATACGATCCATTATTAAATAAGTAAATCAAATTTTATTTTGGGTGTTGGAATACAAGAATATTAATGCCTTAGTGTAAGGTAAAAGGATAAGGTCATTCACCTAATGGAAGAAGGGAACGACAGAAAACTAAATAAGAAATTTAAGAATTAGTTTTTGTCTCACCCACGTCTTATTACCTGTCCAGAATTTTTGTATCTAACCATGATAATAGGGTACGAACGAGCAAGGTATAAATTAGAGGAAATGCATCCGCATTGGAGTTAAAAGAAATTGGGAAATATTTTAGGAATAATTATATTGGAACATCCATCTGGATTTTGAAGCCGTCTTATTCGTCACTATTAAGCAGGACTAAATGAAACTGATGTTTAATCCGCGTGCCCACCGATATGGGTAAGTATTAGTTGACCCTACTGGGATTGATCCCTGGCCTTCTGGGTGTGAGTCAATCATAATATCCGTGACGTCAATCCTGCTGGTTAGAGCCAATAAAAATCTCTACTTACCAAAGTGCATAGGGTCAACTAATAATGTTATATTTGACAAACTTTGCTTCCAATGAAATAAATAATCTTTTCAGAAGTTTGTTTTGATTGGTTACAATTGTCTTAATAGCTCTACTCTTTTTGTTATAAATAAAGGTCTACGATACTTAAATCGCATCTCGGTTTGGACCTAAAATATATTGTCAATATATTTGTCTTAGTACCAGTTTATTTTATATTCCAGACATTATGATTAATAAAAATAGGATGTAAAGAGGTTAGGAAATCAACTACGAAATTTACATTTTATGAAAGCCCGCCCATTGCACATATCTAGGCCTAGAGTTTCGATTTTCTAAACATGTGAATCAAGCACTTATAGTTCACTTGGCAATAAATACATTTTTAGGAGAGGTTAAACAATTTATATATGGAAAATACAACTAAATTAATACATTTGTTATTTTAAAATAACTAAACTATTAAATTGATCCCAATTTCATTTTTGTCAAGTAAAGAATGCAGAAAGCTGCATTTCGAAAGTTTTTTTGGTTCGCCCCTTGTCTTATTTTTAATTGATCAACAAAGCGGCCGTGAAGTGAGCACTTATGGATCGATTCTAGGTATTCATTGAGAGGAAGTTGTTCCATATCTATTGATTCCATTGCTACCAATGATTCTCCTCCATCTCCACAGTTGTGACATACTACACCTCTTTCAAAGAGCTACTGTGGGTGGGTGCTGCCATAGGTCTCTCTAGAGGGGTGAAGAACACTTACGACCCCACGATTATACCTTTGGATACACTACCGACCACTTTGGTGCTGCAGATGGTGTCAACAGGGGTCATCTACTTGATTCTAGGACCTTTAGTCGGTAAGTACCTTTTGTCGGGATGAATTCAACTTGGGGAGCTACCTTTACTTGTCGTGACACACACATTATAAGGGTGGTTGGTATTCATAAACGAGGCTAAATGTTGTTTTGTGGGGTAATTTGAGGTTCTAGTTATTATCTGACTTCCACAATAATGAATAAGTACTAGAATAAGGTGTGTGGTTTAATATTTGGCACCACAGGTATCAAAATTGACTTGATATGTCTCCATACATTTTTATGAAGATTTAATTCGACATGTAAAAAGGGTTGTTATTATTAAGGTATTATTACTGTACGATAAAAATTTTGCTTTGAAACCAGCAAAAAAGAGAAAAAGTTAGCATTTAACAACAAAAAATTGAGAAAGCTTTGCTATAATTAAAAAACCCTATAAAATCATAAAAATCTAATATCTAACCATCAATTACTCTCAAAAAATGCTAATCTAGCTAAATACTCAGGGAAATACTATGCAACATTTCATGATGATTCTTCAAAGTCATTGGAGGATGGTATATAACTGTGTATACATAGATATGCGTAAATAATCATATGTGTACATAGATACATACATACATACATACATACATACATACATACATACATACATACATACATACATACATACATACATACATACATAATAAATATGTATATAATATGAGGGCTATATATGTATAAACATATGTATTTGTTTGTATACGTGTATTTAAATACTCTACATATATAAGTATACAACGTGTATCTAAAACATTGCATAAAACTTTGGCAGTCTATTCTTTGGGTGTGAATAGAATAATTCACATCAGCAAACTATGGTCCATCTTCAATATTAAGGGTGGTTTATACCCCTAAAGATAGAGCTAAAAATGATTGTTGTGTGAAATATTATGAAAACTGATTAAGGTATAACAACGAATCTTTGTATATTACTTATTTAAACCTTGATCATTAATAAACTAAATGTGCTGTTACCGTTACCTACCCCATCATGTAAAAAAAAAAGGGGGGGGTTTGAACCTCTTTTTTCTGCAATACAATATGTCAGAGTAAGTACTACCAATTTTGACTTAAGATTACAAAACATGGAGTAAAAATTAACAAAAAAGGTGTCTTTTAGAAATTTTAATATATAATAGCAATGCGATGACATGAAGATGTGAAACACCTAATAAATTGTCAAAAAATTTAACCGAAAGTCGAAATTTTAATACGAAGTGTTGACCCTTGTGGACCCAATATTGATATTTTTTATCGGTCCATACATACAAATGAGGATATTAATTCTTTGAAAATAAAATTATAAAATATAAAACCGGGACTCAAAAAATGTTTTACATAAGTATAGTGCAATGTATTCTTGGGTTTGCTAGTGTATATATTATTTCATTTCACATATATTACGAGCTTTGATTAAATATCTCAATTTTTAAACAATAGAGCGAGAAAGTCCGTGCGGAGTTCCGTACCATTTATTTTGATCGTAGTACCTAAACTTGTTAAAGGTTCAATCTATGAAGTAGGGAATGGGGAAGGTAGCTTACAGGAAATGCACAAGTATAAGCGTATAGAGAGGATGAATGATTAATAATGAAAGATCATATTGATATGAAGCGTATCCATGAAAAACTGATAACATATTTTAAAGATAATATTTTGAATACATGTTTTTGTCACTGATAATATTTTTGTGATAGCCTGCTCAGTCTAGATCTGACATGTTGAGGAGGTAAAGATGACTGTTCACTCACACTAACAACCTAGTTGACACATCTTACACGAGCCTTGGTTGTGTTACATAGGTCTTTCTGTTATCAGGCTATATCTTAGATGTCAGTGGTAGCTTCAGGACCAGCATTGTCGCTATCAACTTCTTGACTTTAGTGACAATCGTCATGTGGTGCTTAGAAACCACCATGAACTACGTCAGAAGGAAGAACACCAACCGAGGGGAAGAAGATAGTCTTAAAGAAACAAAATCATAACTTTTGTAAAATGAATATTAAAATGTTCTTAATCTGTGAAACATATACTGTTGTTTATGAAGAGATACACGTATTAAATAAATACATTTTCAATAGTAAATTTGTTAGAAAGTGATCACCATAAACTCTTTATAATTATTTTATTCATTTGGGGTTTATCAGATTGGCGATATCCATGCATCCATCAGCTATTTCATTTTTAATTTTAATATTATGCTTACATGTGACCAAAGCAGATTAGAGAGTTATGGAAGGTCGCTATTTAACTAGGAGTATAGCAAATTTATTTAATTTTAATATTTTGTTTACATGTGACCATAGCAAATTAGCTAGTCAAGAAGGGTCGCTATTGAACTAGCAATCTGTTCATTTTCTTGATATGTATTTATTAATATACCTGTTTGTCAATGAAGTGTTGTTTTTGAATGTGATTAGAGATTCAGTCTACTATTGAATCTGATTATTCTCACAACTCCCTCTATTTTATTAAACAGAATAATCAAGAGTCTACTGTAGGTGTGCATATAATTATGTGAAACACGTGTACTGATTACTATACTATCTCTTGAAAGTGATGAACGAAATATGCTTACTCACGTCAACCAAGTTTAAAATGGAAATTATATATAAGGTTATGATTTAAAAGATAGTTCAAATTTAATATAAATGGTTCAATAGTTAGTATATGTCACTATATTGCATTTGTCGTCAAGTATGTAGCTTCCATGTGTACAATATATCTCACAAAAATAAATGTAGTAAAATAAAACATTTAATTACTAGTATATAAGAGGTGAAAAATCATGGAGCCTTTTTCTTATGTTTTATAATTACGATTATAATATTAATCTAGTTAAATGTTCTTATCATTAAATCCATTTTTTACTTACAAAATATAATTACTTGTTTTTTTGGGGCTAGACCAGATTAATTTAACATAATATATTATAATTTAAGCTACATAAATATATATTTATATAATAGATTATTGTGATACAATTTACAGTGTATAAATCAATTATCAAATATGTATAAACTCTATTAAATATCGCCTCCTTTCTCTACATTTTTTAACCAAACTCAACTCAGCTTTTATATATTGTACTCACGTTTACACCTTTTTGTTTTAGAGTGTGAATCAAGTATTATTAATGTATATAATATAACCATCAGTATAATTAGAAGTTTATAGAAATATAAGTTTTAAAGAAATGTTATCTTGATATTAACACACTGTATCTAATCGTATTAGGATATACATTTTTTCCTTCAGGTGTGAAACCTATAGTAAAAGCATGTACTCTTCAAATAGGCCTATCCAGCGAGGGAATAAGCTTACCTTGCATTATTCCACTATGGTATATTTTTCAAGAGAGGGTCATACTGTAATTTGTCAATGGAATACTGCTGAATTTCATGGTAAATGGAATGTACACGTAGTTAATATAGTATCCCTGAAAGAAAAATAAGCTAATGCCGGGAGAGAGAATGAGCAGGCAATAAATACATCATACTGCATTAAAATGAATATTGCGTACTTCCAAGCGAGGCCTGAGCTCGATAACGAAATAATTCCTTTAACTTTATTCCTCAATGTAGGAATGAGAGCATGTAATATCACCCGTGGTGTAGCTACGGCGGGAAGGGGTTTTGGAGAGAATAAGAGGGGAGGTGGGAAGGGCTTATCATTAATAATATGTTTTTTCATGCCAAATAGGTTATGTTTGCGATATTTATATTTTTATTTTAAAGCCTGAGAGAATATAATAATAATACTTATACACTTACGGTAATTGATTCATTTTATGCTCGCTATTATATGTACTGCTAATTTATCTAACAATTATATACTTCATCATGGCACGCGTTCTTTGTTTCAGTGTGACTCGCATTTATTGACTCTACTTAGTAATACAAAGATTAAAGTCCCATTTCGACAGTACAGTCTATTGTAATAGCCCTGCCCTAGATTTGAATGTTTGTTTAAAACTAACATAGCATTGGCGTACTAAGCCAAAGGTCCCGGGTTCGATTCCCGTGTCCAGGTGTCATTTTTCAATTTTCAGAATGATAACATAACAATGTTGAAAGAAGCTAGCGAAAGAACTGGTCTAGTTTAATTGTTATGATGAGTTAGTAAATATTAGGACGAAACCGCGGACAATTCAAAACAACTTGTCCTCGTTTTATCGGCCATTGAGCTGATGTTAAGTATAAATGGTTCTGTTTCCGAAATATCGAGGCTGACAAAATAATATCTATTCAGAAGGGGTCGCTTTGCCCGTTTTCGGGGCCACGCGGATTTTAACATCGGGTCATCGGGTACTTATGCTGGAGGGAAACCATCATGCCTAAGGTACCGGGTTTGAATATGTGGTGTGGTCAGTCGAGCCATTGGTTAGGTATTTCTAACCAAGCCAGTTCTCTCACGAGCTTCCAAGTCAGAATATTTATATCTTTTTGTAACATATTTTTAACATCACATTTTTGTAATAACTTGTAGCGCTATTAATTAACCCTAAAAGCCAAAGCCTTCTATAAAATACGAACCCACACATCTATTTGGCCACCGTCCCTATCCTTGGCTGGTTTTAATTTTTTCCATGGAAAGACTGGTCTTGTTAAATAGATTCAACTTCTCATGCACAAACAGTAACACTCGTTACACAGTTAAATTCGTGGGAAAAACTTGCGTTATGCTACTGGGAAGTTTTCCTAAACAAGAAAATAATATTTCAGTCCTTCAAATATTTATAAGATTCTTTCAACTTCTGGCAAAAGCTATAGAAATATAGTGGCTCCATGTTTTACCAAATTTGTATACTCAATGTCAGCGGACTCACAAAACTCCTTCAAATTAGTGTCACGCACAGTGTAGATACAGGAATATTTAAATATTTTTACGAGGGAAAACTCAATTTTGATAGTGAGAAGATCAACGGCATTCTGAAGAGCATTGTGTACATTGTGTGCACTGCAGCCAATTCCTTTTATTTGAAAACCGACAACTTTTTCAATGGAGAGTAAACGTTGTTGACGCCCTTCCTTTTTACTCCTACAAAATTCGTGCTACATTTAACTCCACAAAACCCAGCAACATTGTTTTCTATCCCGTGCCGCTTGATTATGGAAAGGAGGTGGTTCATCAATATATCAGATGTCTCTCCGTACAGACTGGAAATCTAACACCTTCACATCCACACCTTTCTATGGTACAAAGTACCTCACAGTGACGGGCATTCTACAGTTTAAATTATTAGCATAGAAAATTTGGGCAACGCTAGTACAGTAATTAGCCTATTTAATTTTTATGTTCTAAACAAGTCTTAAATATGCACAGTACATGGTAAAGATCCCTTTAAATTAACTAAATTTCAACACTAAGAACAACTTAAACCACTTTTCAAAAATAGTATTTAGTTTTAAAACTTTTATTTGTTTAATATCGCACCTATTTTATGTTTTGTATAGTATTATTATTATTATTATTATTATTATTATTATTAGTTTTCTGTCTTACGACAGGACAATTTCCTTTGTCAGTGAATTAAGACCGCCAATGCACTCTGTCCTCTGCCTCCTCCTTCAACTCCCAGAATTTTCTTCTTTCCTTCAAGTAATTTAGTATTTGAATCCTCCTTCTTTCTAAGCTCTTCTTTCCCTCAACTTTTTCTTCTATGACGTCATGCAGAAGATATGTGTCCAATCTAGTTTCCTTTTCGCTGAAGAATCCCATCCAAAGGGGTTCTCTTCTCACCCTCTCTTATTATGACTTCTTAATTTGTCACCCTGTCTGTCCACCTATTTTCTCGAGTCTTCTCCAGCACCACATTTCTCAAGTCTTCTCCAGCACCACATTTCTCAAGTCTTCTCCAGCACCACATTTCAAAGCTCTCCAATTATACTTTTCCCATCTTCCTAAGAACCCAAGTTTCTGCTCTATACAGAGCGATATCTCGATACTTTTTATCTTTATGTTTATGAACATTAATATTTAAACAATTTAAAAATTAAAAGCTGATTAATATAGACCAAGGAATAAATAAATTTTTAGTAATTTATTCAGGTAACAAACCTATAACATAAACTGATTCCTAATAATGGTTCCATAAAAAAACAACATAATTAATGTAATTCGGTGACAAGATTTATGTGTATTTTATTTTAATACCCTTCATTATTGTAGAGTAATTATTTGACATGGTTAGTTTAAAATTACAGAAACAATATAATTTTAACTTTATGATGACGTAATGACATAGGTCCACTACATGAGTACAGAGTTTCTTTGGACTGAGTTGAAATAATAGAAAAATCAATGTTTTATTTATTGAAGAAGCTAAATCCATAACTAAAAAAGAGTATATAATTAACATACTAGAATAAGTCAATTCATAAATAAATCCAACCTAAAATAACTTATTCAAACATTTAAACAAAACAGTCTTTAAATTTAGATACATTACTAAGTAAAAAACTACAAAAGTCTTATGCTATATAGGCCTCAATGTTAAATTATGTCAATCACACACTTTAGAATATTCATTTAATATAAGTTTAAATCTCTCTAAAATATTTATTTTTTCCTTTAGTTTAGTTTTCATTTACAGAACCTCAGCCCGTGTGACATACAACTGCCCTGTCTCATTTGTGGAGGATAAAGGAGAGGGGAGGAGATATGTAAGCTAGTTATAAGACTTTGAGAGTGAACTGTCCTGTCTCATTCGTGGAAAATAAAGGAGAGGGGAGGAGATATGTAAGCTAGTTACAAGACTTTGAGAGTGAACTGCCCTGTCTCATTCGTGGAGAATAAAGGAGAGGGGAAGAGATATGTAAGCTAGTTATAAGACTTTGAGAGTGAACTGAGGGAGGAGATATGTAAGCTAGTTACAAGACTTTGAGAGTGAACTGCCCTGTCTCATTCGTGGAGAATAAAGGAGAAGGGAGGAGATATGTAAGCTAGTTACAAGACTTTGAGAGTGAACAAATAGAAAAACCAATAAACAGATCAATATTGCAACCAGCTTTTAGCAAGTAAAGATAGACCCATGATCTTGTTACCCTACAAAAATAGAGTAGTCCTAATATTTCAAGCTATAAAATAAAAAGGAGCCATACAATAGAAGCTTATACTGTGTGCTCATTAATAATTTTTAATTTATTATTTATCTTGGTTCTGTGTATGGAATGAATTACACTTTGAATCATTTAGAAATCAATCAACTTATTTTGTTAAGATAACAAACAAATTACTTTTGAAAATCAAATCATCTGAACAACTTGATAAGTATGAAATTAATGTTGGACTCCTATATATAGGAGATAGAAGGGGGTTCAAATTATATAGAGTCCCTTCGATTAGATTCAAGCTACTTATGTTTATGCAACATTTATTAAGTTATTTAAATTTAAAGTGATGTTCAGAAATGATTCATAAAGTGTGATTTTGATAAATAGAACAGTAGAAAATAGTTACTAAAGTTACTAAAACCATTTAAATATATTCATACATCAGGTCTTATTATCTGCAACTGTTACTTTTGATTGATACTATCAACACCTATAAAATAAAACAAATAATATAGCAAAATTTGTATCAATGTTGGCCGCAAGGAAATATGTTTGAGTTTTCACAGTTATTCCAACCAAAATCAGGGTATAGTTTTCAACGGTTGGTAAAAATTCAAAGGTTAAATAACTTATCAATTCAGTGATGTTAAAATATGGCAACGACTTAGAATTGACTTTTTCCCGGCTACGACATTAAGAATGGCAGGGCACGTTATCAGGAAAGGCTTAATACGCGATCCGTTAGTCTAAAATGGATCAGCCTGAGATAGCTGTTTCGGCCGTGAGGGACTGATATCGTTACTGTTAATATCAAGTCATGGTGATTACTGTGGTTGATATCACACAACATGTCATGGCTTGGGAATGTGAGGATTGACGATGTAAGTAGATGAATGTGTCGAGTTGAAGCGGTTTGGTCAAGATTTCAATTGTCACTTGAATTTATTGTTTTTACTAAGTGAAGAGCAGAAAGGTAGGTTTCTGTCAATTTCCTCTACTAATGGCACTGCCCAAAGTATTTTTTTTACTCCCTATCAAGTGAAGATAAGATAAAAACAGCTCTTGTTAAAGGGATATAAGATTGGCTCAAATTACTTATCAATTTTTATTTTTAAATTAATTCTATAGTTTGAACTAAAGTTACAATATTTTAAAAAGATAATGAAACAATTGAATGCATTTTTTTATATTAAAAAGGTTTAAAATACAATAAAAAATAAGTTTTCAATCTTAATTTCTAAAACAAATAAAACAGTGAGTGTTATTTACAGAGTATTTTATGCATTTTATTATATTCATTTAAGTGGTAGTCTTTCCTTGACGTCAATATTATTATTACTATTATTTTAAATATTAATATTATTATTACACTATTTGTCATATTACTACTATCCAGAATTATCCATTAGTAACGTTCAATCAAAAAGGACATAAACATTCACGTAGACAAAGAAATATAAAAATACAAAATATATGTACAATCAGTTTATCCTGAAAGGTAGAAAACTTACCTTGGCATGTTATACTATGGTTAAGTTTATAAGATGGGGCTTTACTGCAATTGGTCAATTCAAGACCGAGACCTTTCGGGGGAAACGTATTGAACGTATTAAAAGTGTCAAGAAAAATTAAAACAATATATTTAATGTCAAACACATATTTTTAAAATACAATTTACACATGAATTATTATTTTAAACTATTATTAATATATATGTAAATAGCTATATATGTTTTAATGTATTGAAAACTCATAATCAACCATTTAAAAAAGCGGCTATTTTGTGTTTGAGTGATTAGTAAATATAGAACTCACACATATGAGCACGAGTACTAAATGTCAATTGAATTGAATATCATCTCATAGGTATTGACAGTAACGGGGGGGGGGGNGTATTAATCTCATTTGGTTTGGTTTGACTGACTGTGACAGTGAATCTTAGGTGTACATTTCTAAAGGACTTCTCAATCTCCTTCCACGCAAACACGGGTGCGTTTCCTTTGATTTCTATCCTACTTAATTCCCCCCCATGGTGTAGCCGTGTGGAAAGCTCAAACAAGTATTAAAATAAAGAACACCTAGAATAATGTAAATTCGAAGCTCCAAATGTTTAATAAATTATTTATTTGTGAGTCGGAAAATATAAACTTCATATCATACCCTCCCTTCAATTTAATCCATCAACTATCCCACAATTCACACACGTCGATTAAAACTCTATCTACTGACCTTTCTGATTTCACATCTTTCTAACTACTATCGACCTGCTTACATACCTACCTGACTGACTGCCTACCTTTATAAATATCTACCTACTTGCCTGCCAACCTGTCTACCTAATTATACCCTGATTTTGATAGGAAGAACATTATATGGTAATTACTAAATTAATAAAACAATTTTAATGTATTCACACATAAAGTCATGCTATGTGCAAATGTCAATTTTAGATAGATATTATCAAAACCTTTAAAATTTAGTGTAGTAAAAGGTTTTCAATGTTGATTGTAAAAAAAAAAGTTTGTATTTTCTAAACTGTTCTTCCAACCAAAATCAGGCTACCTGGCTATCTGTCTGAGTTATAAGAACTGGTCTTGTGGACAATCATCATTATCAGATTGTGATACAGATAAATTAAAATATTAATTACATGATGGGTATGAGTCTCCGACGACTGTGTCTTTGAACATCTCTGAGTGGCTTATTCTTTCACCAGTTACCACACTTATACTGAACACGACTATTCAAAGATGGCCTTGGATACGAGGAAAACATACATACATACATACATACATACATACATACATACATACATACATACATACATACATACATACATACATACATACATACAATATATATACATACATACATACATACATACATATATATACATATATATACATACATACATATATATACATATATATATACATACACATATATACATACATACATATATACATACATATATATACATACATATATACATACATATATATATATACATACATATATATATATATATATATACATACATATATACATATATACATACATATATACATACATATATACATATATCTATCTACATAGTCATCTAGCTATCTGTATAATGTATATCTACCTATCTGTCTCCCTAGTCACTTATAAAACTACCCATCTATTTATTCTCTATTTATAATATTATTCTCTAGAAATATTTCGAGGACTTTTTAATGTACTTGAAATTATTTTAACTAGTGAAAAAACCTTATTTTATAGCAGATGGATGGCAGATGGATGGCAGACGTACCGTAAATAGTAAATTTTCTATTTTAATCAAAATATTCCCTCTAAAAAACAAGTTAATTAAAGAAATATCAACATTTTTAAAATTGAATGTTTTGGTAGGTGTCCATATCAATAACAATCTTGTTCGATATCCATCGTATGATTTAACATCTGAAAAGGGAGCAGAAATATTTGACAACCTGGTCCTTTGCATAAAAGAAAAACCAAATAAATGATTTTATAATATTTCAGATATTCCTAAAATATTGTAACGCAGGGCGTGTAAGTTCTTTTAATTATACTGGAGTGGGCTACTTATTAAACATGACAACAAATGAAATCAAATTAATAATCAAACAAGTCATTGAATTAAATAATAATAATTTCAATTTCACTTTCCTTTACTATAGTGCTGACCAACAGTAGTAAGACCTATAACAGGCCAGACCTGAAAGGTACACAAATACCTTACAAATACACATAACTACACAAGAAAATAAGATAATCAATAATATTTAAATAATTATAAATACTGATGAATAGTTACGAAAACATAGTAAATAATAAAGATAAAAATAAAAAGTAGCAATAATAACAAATAACTAAAGAGTATTAAAGCTTGAATATTTTAATAGCAGTAACAATATGCAAAAAAAAATTGTAAATTTAATTATTATTGGCAGAATCTCTACAGGATAAATTAGGACATGGGAATTCATTAAATAACTCTCTAAGTTTAGATTTTCTTTTATGATAGAAGTTGAATTTGACAAATGTAGAATTGGTGCTATGGATACAACGGCCTAAAGAGCTCACCTTATATAAGCTAATAAGAAAAAATAATTTTGGATTATGAAAAGCCCAAGAAGGGATATGAAACACCTACATGATCAAGGGCAAATTTGCAAGAAATTTTGCTATTGAAAATATTAAAAACAAAAAAAGCATCACAACAAAGTCCACTTGAGAAGAGAGTTTGGAGCCCTAAGAGGTTTCGAATTCTGCCATAATTATAATAAATCCGGTTGGTAAAGAATTTATCATAGCATGCAGCGACAAATTTTCTTTGAACGTTTTACAACCTGAGAGAGTCAGTTAAGGTAATGGAATTCCAAGCAACAGTAGCATATTCTAACTTAGATCTAACCAGGGCGTAGTACTGACATAAAAAATAGTCAAATTTCTTAAATGATGAGGTATTAGATTTAATAATTACAAGTAATTTCAATGATTGGGAAATTACATTGTCAACATGATAGTGGAAGTAAAGTTTGTTATTCATGAGAACAACAAGATCATCAATATAAAGGGTGCGAATTATGTTGTCATTACTCAATTTATAGGTAAAAAAAGAAAGGATTAGTTTTCCTAGTAATATATATAGATTTGCTCTTAAATTTATTAATAAACATTCCATTTCCAAAAGACCATTGTAGAATACCATTTATATCATTTTGTAAATCTATACAATCTGCAATTGATTTGATAATTTAAAAAAATTGTACATCATCAGCAAAAAGAGTAAATAACTAGACGAGTTCAAATATTTACCAATGTTATCAATAAACACATTAAACAGAAGAGGACCTAAATTAGAACCCTGTGGTTTACCACTGGGGGCTAATAATATATTGGAGGTTTGTGGATCAATTTTAATAGTGAATGATCTTACATGAAAATAACCGCTGAGCCAATTTACATATGAGTGAGACAGGCCAAAATTACTAGGCTTAGAGAGAATAACAGCATGCTGACATAAGTCAAATGCCTTACTTTGGTGAAATAAATAGCATGAACCTAACATTGGGCAGAGACTTGAGGGGCAACATGTCCAAGAAATTCTACTGAATCTGTGACAGTAGTTTTATTTTTAATAAAGCTATGTTGATTATCTGAAAGTTTATTTTTAAGGTGGTAGAAAGTATGCTCATTTATGATTTTCTTGATTACTTGAGAGAAAATGTTTAAGAGATAAATTGGTATATAATTACAAACGTTTGTATTTATCACTTTTTTATAGATAGGTATGACAACAGATTGTTTCCATGTAAGAGGAAAAGTTTCATTTAACAGGCTAATGTTAAAGATATAGGCTAACAAAGGGCTGAAAATGTTTGCACAGCGTTTAACGATAAATCTTGAAATTCCATCTGTCCCGGCACTTCTAGAATAACTCCATTTTTTTATAGCAATAGCAACATCCAAGGTTGTAATGTGGCATGTATGCAAGGGCATGCTAGTTTCAATAACGGGGCAGGGTAAGACAGATAAGGCTGGATTATAAACAGAATGAAAATAGGTCCCAAACTCATTTTCAATTAATAAAGGATTCACTATAATCTTGCCATTAATTTCTTAGTTTGACGGTTATAATTTATTCACACGATTATTTTTAACAAATTTCCAAAAATCCTTGAGTTTGCTTTTAATACTATTTTCTATTGAGTTTATCCAAACAGAACTATCTCTAGTCAAAGTTGTTTTAACTAATTTACGAAAGTGTGACAAACGTGAATAGAAAGCACTATTATTTTTGATTTAAATTTTTTGAAAATATATTTTTTTCCCCTGATATAGTATTAAAGCGTTGAAGAAAACCAAATCGGATATTTGGATGAATTTTGATTTGCCTTTGGACTAATTTGGTGAAATTATCTATGGCCAAGTTTACATCAGTAGTTGAATAAACACAAGACAAATCAGCAGTGGCCAGGTCATTGTAAAGATTGAAGTAATCATCATGGGCATAATCAATAAATGTGGTGGGGGTAGCATTATTTTTAGCTGCAATGGGTACATCTATTGTAATTAATAAGGATGGATGAGCTAAGTCAATATTTGCTAGTGATTGAAAGCTATGAGTTACCAAAGGGTGCTGAAAATTATCAAAAACAAGGTCTAGGAGGTTAGTGTCATTATTATAAGTTTCGTTAAATTTTTCTAATCCTATTATATTAGTCGATACAAGAAGCTGAGTGGCTTTTAATTTAATGTAGAAATGGTATATATTTTGGCCAGGATGATATTTCCAATCTATTTTGGGGCAGTTGAAATCACCCAAGAGTAATATACGAAAGGCTTAGTTGGCCAACGTACCTTCAAGAAAAATAAAGTAATTACTAAAATTTCATGTTGGTTTTTGGGAGCAAGATACATGTTCCCAATTAACAGTTTTTGGTTGTCAAAGGCTGTGATTTTAATCCAGACACATTCCATGTTATACTCTAGATCAGTTCTTCTGGCCACACCAGAAATAGAGTCAGTAATAGAAATAATAATAACACTAATAGGTATATACATTAATAAGCTAATTGAACACATTAAAATAGAAGTCAATTAAACAAACAAACTGACAACTATAAAACACATAATAATTATTAAAATATTTAAAAGTCACAAAAAATGTACGTTATTAGCATAGTGCACAATAATGATAAATGTCTACGTCACCCATATATAGTTGACTTAAACTGACGCTGATCCCCGCACACAACACACTGCGATAACCCGCGATACACGAACGCTAGACTCGCTGAACCATCCGTGGACCTGCCAACCCAATCGCTGGTAATGCCACCCACTCCCGGGAGCGCTAGCCCAGACGCGCTGGTCCACCCACTTAGCTAGCCTTGACTCGGACTGGAGCTCTATGGCCATTGCCGACCGTATATGTATAGGGTCACAGTTAAAAGTTTGGAAACATCCATTTCTGGAATACCGAGCTAGAATAATATGAACCCAGATTATTCCAAACTTGTGCCTTTTCTTTCTCCACTGTCCCCTCAAATCCCACAGCCAAGCGATACTGCCACTGTACACATGCTAGACAAGAAGGCAGATAGAACAGATAACGCAATTAGGGTAGACAACGAGAAGTGCACCGCCCCCCTGTCAGACACTAATCTTGTTACAATATGTTAAAATAAATACAAATCTTAAACTTAAGTGAAAGTTGCAAATGATAAATCCAAAAGATTATTTTTATTGACATTATTGTACTGTGATGATCATAATGTAACAGTCACATAAAATATAGCACAACTGTCTTACGATTAGCCACAATAAACATCTCTCTTCCTAGCAGAATTCTACAACTAACTGGATTCTGATAAAAAAAAAGTCTCCCAGAAGACTATTCGAAGAAAACTGGGCTGCTAGCCTTACTAAAATAAGTTAATATAAAATTGATAAACTAATCAATCATGACATAATCCTGTTTCTCCCAGATAGCAAATCTTATGGATTAATAAATTTGCTTGTAATAGGTGATAGCCGAATACAGAAGTTGTTTTATAACGACTTTAACTATTGATTTCAAAATAAATTGTGCAAAAATAATACGCTAACTTTTGGACCCCCCGTATACATTACCTACTATACACATCAACAGAAATATTGCCAGAAAATGTTTATGGTATACCATGTACCTCATTTATGATGGAGGTCACCCTCCATAGTGTTATCCAAGATTATGCAAAGTCAAATGCATGTCCGTGCTTGCTTACTATCCAAGTTACGTGACAATGATTCAACAGCAGCGAGGCGTCGGTTCAGTTAGCAAGGCACAGCAGGCCTGCTTGCATCACAGCTGCCTGTAAACATACCTTGTACGTCAATAGCGACGTTTTACCAGATTGTGACTCTTCTTCAAAGTGGTTATTAACAAGAAGATGTTGCAGTTACCGTAAGTCACAGTCAAAATTATTTCTTGAGATTGTGAAAAAGATTCAAAGAGACACAGCGCATTGAGGACAGGCTTCGCACAGGTCATCCTCGTGTAACAACAGCAGCCCAAGAGCACTCGCTACATGCAGATGGTGACCTGGTGGTCTAGGGGTAAGGTGTCAGACTTCTGTGCTAGAGGTCCGGGGTTCAATCCTCGGTCCCGGCACAGATTTATCTGATTGCCAAACCCTTCCTTCACCTCTGACAAGACGTGTATTAATCACATCTTGTGAATGTGAGGAATGCCATACCTCCACCGTGGTTCGGATTCCACGTTAAACTGTAGGTCCTCCATTTCATCTCACAATCACCCTACCATTTCACATTAGCGTAAGTGCGTATAACCCGGACGGGTAGTAAGACGCGGTGCTAATAATAATAATAATAATAATGCATGCAGATCTCCACGTGGAGGCGTCCAAGTTCCACGGTCAGGGCTCTGAAAAGTGACCTTGCCTGAACATCTGGAATTATCATTTTTTATCAGATGGTGGATAAGCGACTGCAAGAAGTTCGACTCCATTCTCGGAGACGCATCAGACGTTTCCCACTACAACCACAAAACCACATCTGCATAAGAAACTGGGCCACAACGCACAGAAATTGGATTATGCAACAGTGGATCAATATCTTGTTTTGCGATGAGAGTAGGATTGTACTGAGGCCCGAAACAAGACGTAGGATAGTCTGGAGAAAGTCTAGATGCTGACACCAGTTCAGACATGTGCAGGAGGTTGACACTTTTGGTGGGCGATCTGTGATGATTTGGACTGGGGGCCATCATACACCACTAACTCCCGTTAGAGGCACAATGACTGGTATCCGATACGTGCAAGACATCGTGTTCCCATACACGAGGACAGTAATACACCACTTCATCGTGACAATGCCATGATACACCAAACACACGTGGTTCGGCAGTGCCTTGAATGCAATGACAACGTCCCATTGGAATGGCCTGTACAATCAACAAACATGAATCCGAGTACATTGCAAATTGGTATACCACAAAAATGATAATTTTATCAGAGTTCAATATTCATGATGCTAAATTGAATTCAAATTTTGAATCAAAAACCATCACTTTGTCCCTTTTACTGCCATATTTTCGTAGTTCACAAAAAAGAAGAAGAAAAAAGCACATTAAACCCTCATTGATGATAACACGATACGATGCATCAGGAACGAAACATATTAGACTACCAGTAACTAAATGGTTTGGGTTTGAATCTCGGCTTGTTGTATTGGTAGCTCTTTTCCGCTCTTTAATGGGGGTAAGCCTAATCCAAACAACCTGTTTCATCCTCGCCCATAAACTAATAAGCTAAATAACCTTTGTGTTAAAACGTTTAAAACACAATAACAAGTACTATCCCTTAGTTCAATTGGTAACATATCTGTCTACTGAGATAATGGTCCTGGGTTAGATTCCCGGTATTACTGAAACATTTATCATTAGTTAAATTGGGGTTTTGCCTTTCTTAGTAACGAATTGACGTCCATGTGTCTATTCTATTTTTAAGTTAGTTTACATGTCGTGTACTAATATACTCAGTTGGCTCAGAAATTGCACGTTAAATTCCACAAATGAGTAAAATAGATACTAAAACAAAATAACAAACGTGTGAAATACAGTATTAACTAATATAAAATTCATGCACTACATTATAAGCCTACTAGACGTAAATTATCGTTAAGTTTTAATTAAATTTAAGTAAATTAACATTAAATATATGTTTTTACCATCAGATTAGCTACCTTGTAGAAGTCTACACTGCCAAGTCAAATGCGCCTAATCAGTTGAGATGGACAGTAAACCTAAAGATAAAGACAGCCATAAAGGGAAGAGTGAAGATGTTAAATCAAATATTTCAACAAACAAGGAAGATGTTGGTGAAACTGTGGAGCTCGTACCCCCAGATGGAGGCTGGGGATGGGCCGTCATGTTTGGAACAGCGCTCAGTAATGTGAGGAATCTTACATTAAGGCTATTTTAGGTTATAATTTATAATTAATTGAATTCAAATCACTACATCTTACAGATATCGGGTGTAGAATTGATATTTTATTCTTTTTATTGCTCACTATACCATATGATGTTGAAATTTAGTCCATGCATACTTGATACAGCCTTCGTTTACCCTGAAAGTAAACAGTTTTACCAAGATACTCACCCTATGTTGTGGCTTATATTAGATGGCCCTAGAGTAATTCGTTAAATTGGTCTGCTACCTTTAAGGATAGATGAAGTGTAACAATTAAATAAATATTAAATCTACTAAAAAAATATAATTTATAAATGGTTTATGTTATCAAATTACATAATTTTAATGATACATAAATATTATTCTCTTTAAACCTGAATAGCTATAATTTATCTCATTTTCCAGTTCATGATGTCGTTATTTCTAATTAATTAATTTTTTAACTAACGCTGTTCATTCATTTTGTTAATGAGCACTAAATTATCATTGCTAAGACATTGAAAAGATTAACTTGATATGTATATTTTGTAAAGATAAAATGTTTAGAATGAATTTAGTGTGGAAAGAGTTGAATGGCCTTGTTACCCGCAAGATTTTTTTTTTATTAGAAACACGAGCTCCACTCTATTTCCCCTCCCCTCACTCTCCTCTCATCGATGTTCCTTTTATGCATGACCTTAATGAGAGAAGCTGATAACCACAATTGTCATTAGAGAATACTACCACTAATAAATTATGAGGTGATAGATTAGGAAGAATTAAATAGATATAATCTTTTAAAGTTTATACTAATGAGTAACTTATATCTCTTTCATTACTTAAATTATGTAACAAAAATATCAATACGATTTAATCTTGGTTTTTTAGGCTTTTGCATCTGGTAAGGTGACCTGGCGGTCTAGGGGTAGGGTGTCAGACTTCTGCACTGGGAGTCCAGGGTTCAATCCTCGGTCCCGTCACAGATTTATCTGATTGACAAACCCTTCCTTCACCTCTGACAAGACGTGTATTAATCACAACTTGTGAATGTGTGGAATGCCAGGCCTCCACCGTGGTTCGGATTCCACGTTAAACTGTAGGTCCTCCATTTCATCTCACAATCACCCTACCGTTACACATTAGCGTAAGTGCGTATAACCCGAACGGGTAGTAAGACGCGGTGCTAATAATAATAATAATAATAATAATAATAATAATAATAATAATAATAATAATAATAATAATAATAATACTCATCTGGTAATTTAAATTTTTCCAGGACTTATGTGCGTTGATAAAACTATTTCTGAAGTTCTAAATGTTTTTACATCCTCCATCTTATGGGATGAATAACTCAACCATATTCATACTCACTTCTGTGGTAACATGGTCTAAGGCATTTCTCTCGCAATAGACTGTTCTACCAGGGACGGAAATATCGGGATTTGAATCCTGGTCTTATGTATTCTTGAGATTTTTCCTGAATAATTTCCAACCCCCCCCCTACACGCAAAAGTAGTTATATTAAGAATAAATTTTTTCTTATCAATATATAGGATTAATTTTAAGGGTAAAATGCGACGCTAAAAAAAATAGAACAAGGTTACCATTTAATTTAAAAAAAATTAACTATAAACATTGACAAAGTGCCTTTATTTCTCTAATAATATAGAAATAATAGCTGTTAAATATAATATGCCCCCCTCCCCCAAAGTAAATAATTGCCTGCGCCACTGATATGTAATCAGAACTCTAGAGTAATATGTCAGACATGCACTTTCCATCGGTATAGGCTTACACGTAGACAAAGACATATTACTCATCACGTATAGTCGGCCACGTGACAACGAACACGTTCAGTGCTCGAATCTAAGCTGAGCGCAATGACGGTGTTTTATTCACAGTGGTTTATCACTTTACCTTCACTTAAATTTGAGATAATTTTTTATATAACTTTAACTTTCTTCATCTTCACCACATTATTTAAAATATTCGGATAACCTGTATGGGTAATAAGACTCAAATCATGTACTCCATATCAATAAATATAGAATCACCATGAAACATTTTGAGCTAAAGCCATAATGTTTTATTGATTGAAAGTGAATATATTTATGTGAATAATCTAAAACTCTAAGCTTATCCAAATGAGTTTTGATTTTTTTTTGTGGGGGCCTAATCTAGGCCTCATTTGTTGGTTGAAAAAAATTTGTTCCAATATATATATATATATATATATATATATATTTAAAGACTTCCTCTAATATACTAATTGTCATAAAAAATCAGCTCTAACTTATTAATATATGCTAATTAATTTTTACTAATGAATAATTAAAACTTCAAGAAACGCAAAAATATTTTATAGCCCGCTTTGCTGGCCGCATAGTCTAACGCACAACTTTCATGTTAGATTATTCTGCCGAAGAGGAGGAGATCGGAGTTTGAATCTTGATCGGGTGTACTGAGGGTGTTTTTTCCAAAAATGTTTTCCAATCTCACTCCAAGCAAATACGGGTACACTTTATACAAATATAACCTTCATAATCTCTAAAACCATTAGCGTAATTAGTAAATAAGCGTATAACCTGGACGGGTAGTAAGACGTGGTTTTAAATATATATATGTTTTATTAATGAAAGTTAAAATACTATTTTATAACCAGAGTTGGTTAATTGGGACATTACAAATAGGTTCCCAACAGCATAATTAAATGATACAAATATAGCTTAGTAGTTGATTAAACACACTTGATAATATCTGAAAGTGATGTAATTCATTCAATGCTGGATTTTGAAGAAGTAATTCATTCGATATATCATTGTAAGTTACTTTACACATCTGTTTCAGATAATAATATATCCTGTAGTACAAACATTCGCCCTTCTTTACAAGGACAAGTTTGCGAACATTGGAATGTCTGCAACAGATTCCTCTATCATCATTAATGTCAATAGTGCTTTCGGAATGGGCTTAGGTGAGTGGATATATTTGGATCTGAAAATGGGCATAGCTTTAATACTTGCCAAACATAGAGTGTATGTATTGCTATTTCACAAAAACCTATTTTGACTAACTCTAACCAATCTCCGCCCTTCTTGCCCCAAATAAATAAATAGATAATAATTTTGTAATAATATGAAAAACACTTCAAATACGCCTTTTGAACAAAATTGCTGAAATAAATAAAACAATCTTATCTTATAAATCAGATATAAGTGAAATAACCTTAAACATACTTTTTAAAAACTAAATTATTTTTTATATTCATATTATTCTTATAAGCCTACTAGCTGGTGTACCCGTTTTCGAACGGGGAATCTATAAAATATTTTTGTTATTTTTAGCATATATTATATAACCATAGAGGATAGTAATCAAATCTTAAATCATATGTAAATATTAATTCTTTGTTGTTTTGGATTGTGATTAAAAACTTGAAAGTGGGCTGACTAATACACAATGTCAAAATATAGATATAATCTTAAAGTGTTTTAAAAGCTGACATTTCTTTTGAAGATAAAGTTATATCATCTTTATTAATACACAATACCTTGAACTCTTCTCTGTTAGTGCTAATAAAAATATAATAAAATTGACACAGCATTAATAATAACGTTGTTAAAGGGTTGTATTATTGAATCAAATCAAAATTATTTTAGAATTTTCTTACATTTACCTTGTTTACTCTTCTTACCCATTTTACCCTTCTTGCACTTTTTTACATTTCGTTTACATTTGAACCTTTTTATCCTCTTTACACTCAAATAGTAGCTCTTTTCCCCTTTATTACCTTACTGCCCTTTTTACTATTATTACCTTTTTACCCTTATTTACAATACCAAATTTATATTATCTACCTTCTCTGATAGGCTTCTTCTATATTTAGACCACCAAATATCTCTAAATTTCCGGTTCTCTATTTTGAAATTTCCCATTTTGAGACTTTTATGCTTTCATTTATGAGGAAATCCTTATACCATCCTGCCAAATTTCAGTTTTCTAGCCCATTTAGAAGTTGTTAATCTTTTTATGAACACATACATATATACAGGATGTTTGGGAACTCAACGCCCAAACTGCACATATAATTAGTTTGAACCAAAAGTAATACAAAATCCCTGTACATTTACACCCTGAAAATCATGCTAATACCATTAAATTGTGTTCAAAGTTCTGGCGTACAACACCGGAAGAGCAAAGCTGTTAAGTATGCGCGCACAGCTAGTTGCATATGAATTAGGCGCGTGGCACTGCAAATGTAATAATCGCAAGCACTTACTGTGATGTAGGGCCGTTAATGAAGGCCTTCAGAACGTATTTCCATTTCTAGATGGACTGGTGTATTGTTTAATATATTAATATTGTGGTATGCTCTACTGCCGTGCTCCAAGATGTCGAGGTGTGCAGTAACACACGCCTAACTTCTATGCAACCTGTTATACACGTGTGCTTGCTAGACTTTGCTCTTCTGGCGCTGTTCTACGAAAGTTTGAACACAATTTAATGGTATTAATATAGTTTGCTGGATGAAAGTGTACAGGGATTTTGTATTAGTTTTGGTTCAATTAAACTATATGATATGTGCTATTTCATTTATATTTGTTTGTTTTCTTATCAGACTCAATACATCGACCTAAAATAATTTACTTTATTTATTTCACCTTATTCTTTTTTCGTGAGAACTTTTATCACTGATCTTAAAAATATACATTATTACTCATAAATCTTTGGTATAAGAAAAAAGGAATGATAAAGGAAAGGTATGGTCTGGATAGAGCAAGGAAGAATAGAGAGGGATGGATATGCAAGGAATACTATTGTTGGAAGGATATGAGTCAGATTGAGAAAAAGAGTAGCTAAAATTATTTGGAGGAAGGAAGGAAATAGAGGGAGAGGGAGGATATGTGAGGAAAATCTGTTTGGGAGAAGGAGTGACAGAGTATTCAACATCCAAGGTGTGCTGAGGGTAGCATCTCTCCCCCTGCGATTATCTAGAGGCTATAAAATATACACTAGGGTAATCCCTTCTTCCTATTAGATGCCTTGGTTAAAAATAATTAAGGAGATGCTTGTCTGCCCCTACCACTCTTTGAGATGCTTGTCTGCCCCGTGCCTCTCTTTGAGATGCTTACCTGCCCACTACCTCTCTTTGAGATGCTTGTCTGCCCCGTGCCTCTCTCTTTGAGATTAATGCCTGCCCCCTGCCCCTCTTTGAGATGCTTGCCTACCCCTGCCTCTGTTTGAGATGCTTGTCTGCCTACTACCACTCTTTGAGATGCTTGCCTGCCCATTGCCACTCTTTGAGATACTTGTCTGCCCCCTGCCTCTCTTTGAGATGCTTGCCTACCCCTGCCTCTGTTAGAGATGCTTGTCTGCCTACTGCCACTCTTTGAGATGCTTGCCTACCCCTGCCTCTGTTAGAGATGCTTGTCTGCCTACTGCCACTCTTTGAGATGCTTGCCTGCCCATTGCCACTCATTGAGATGCTTGCCTGCCCACTGCCTTTCTTTGAGATGCTTGCCTGCCAATTGCCTCTCTTTGAGATGCTTGTCTGGCCCCTGCCTCTCTTTGAGATGCTTGCCTGCCCACTGACATATTTTGAGGGATGACCTTGTCCTGAGAGACGATAGATACACATCCTCCATATCGATACAGTTCTCACCTAGTATCGTGTAGTCAAAGAAAGATGATTCAACCCCCGCAAATCCCCTGAGATCCCCATGTTTTTCAATGCTCTCCTAGGTTAAATGGGACTTTGAGAAATCGATGAGAGAGATAGAGATGTTATCCTGTTCCTGATAGATTCAAACCCCGTGATCCTCTCTTTCCTCTCAGACCCCCATGTTTTTAATGCTCTTTTATCAAATACTCTACTTCATTTCTGTATCCCCTATTTACCATCCCTAAAAGCCAAAACTCAGAATTAAAATTTCACAGATTGATTTAGATGTATACACAACTTTTATTAATCACTAACCTTCATCGGTGTTTCCATGATATAAGTCCTCACTCACTCACTCACGCGATTGGCTATATTATCGATGGTGGTGAGATTGAGATATAATCCTGGCTGTGTGTACTGAGGTAGTTATTCCTAAATAGTTTCCCACTTTCTCTCTACGCAAATGCGAGTAAATTTACCATAAATTATACCTTTAACACTACCATTTGCGTGGATATGAGTATATTCCTGATGGGCATTAATACGTGGTGAACATGGTAATTACTTCGTAGATGTTATCAATCTCTTTTAGAATCTGTGTTGATTAAAGCTGTTTTCATTTGCCCTTAACATGTAAAGTTTCCCATGAAGCGTTCTTAAATTATCTGGAATGTCAAAAGTATTTAGTAGTATATTTTATAAAACAATCACCCTAACACATATTTTGATAATTTATTCATTCCCTACTATGATAGTTTTGCTTTGGTGTATTTTTATGCTCTATATCATGTTCAGCACAATTTTCATGGCGCTGCTAAACAAAGCACTGGGATGTGTTGCAAACGTCAATAAATTCTTAATATATGAAAAATGAAGTAAGGTTTCAAAATATAGCTTCCACAAAAATGGTGGCTTAAGTTATATGTAAATTTAAAAGCCTTAAATTTTAAGTCTTTTAATAAAACAAAAATCACGTAAAGGTAAAATTAGTTCATTTTGAATGACGTTTCAAGTGTAATGCCGTAACTCAGAAGTCATAGTAATTGGTTATACTTAAAAGCCTGTATCTAACCTTGCTCAAACAAATAAGTATTTTATTTTAACAATAACACAAAATAACGTTTTAAGATAACCTAATTGAGGATTGTTTTAGAGATTACAAAGCTTCAGAATTGTCATGCTCTTAGGAACTACCAAAGTTTGAAGATATATACCTAGAGTTGGTAGAGGCCTCTAATGGAAATAAGGATACTTGTTTTTAAATTAAGCTCACCTCAAAAAAAGGAATGAAAAACCTGAAGTAATAACTCTTCTGTGTGAAGCCATCTCCAGCCTTCCCGTCATTGGCAATAAAATCTGCCTGTTTCTGTAAACCACGTGACCACCAGTGCGAGCCTATATTAACAACACATCATGTTCCTAAAATAGTAGAATATTTGTTTAGTATCTCAAAACTCAAATATAAACAGTTCGGTATTTTATGGTGCCTTTGCTATATCGGGCGGGTACTGTGTGCGTCACGTAAAGGCACGGCCTTTTGCGTATTAATTAATTGATTGTTAAAACCAATGAGGAAGAATTTTCATTTAATTTGTGACCTTATATAAATGGTCATATTTAACCGTAGTTACATTTTTAAAATTATCATCTAACTCTAAGACTACAAACATTAAATTTTCTGTTATAATCTAATTCTATGTGAACCTTGACATTTTAGGTCTTGTTCAGGGTGCCATATTGAACAGGTACGGTTATCGTAAGGTCGCCATTGCTGGATCTATCCTCACCTTTATTGGACTGGTGCTAACAAGTTTTGGTAACTCCTTCATCTACTTCCTCTTCACGTATGGCTTCCTTACCTGTAAGTGACCTTTCCGTTCTGGTAGCTTATTGATAATTTACTATAATGTATTTGTTAACAGTTTAGCCGTACAGTAAAAATTTTTTAAAGCATTTTAACCGTTTTATTAACAATTTAACAATTATAAAAAATATATTCCTATTCACCTTCCAAATAATACATTCCTCAACTCTATACCATTACTGTGAATTCAAACTCTCTCCAAAACACACGTGCAAAACAGAAACATAATCATGTGACAAAGTTTCAGTCCACTATGCTTGAGTTGAACTAGTTTTAGCTTGGTAGACAAAGCTCGAGAACTTCTGATTGGAAGATACAATCAGATTTAAAAAAACTAGCCGACCCAATCAGTTACAAATCACATGCACTGTAGAGCTATAGATAAGTAAACAGATTCGTTGAATGTTGTGAAAAAATTAAAAAACTTTTTAAACAGAACACTTGTGTTGCGATGTATTGAGGTATTTTACGACACTTTACCATGTTTTGAAAACATTCATCGGAACAATAGTCTAAGATATATTTTTATCGAATAGAAAATAACATATTTTGATAGTCAGATGTCTAAGGCTCACATTGCAAACTATTTTGGGTTTGAATTTATTTATACTAATGTGCGAATCACTGTGACACTCAAGTAGATCCTAATTTCTATTTTCGGTGAAAATATAAATCAAGCTTTAATATTTGCTTGATAAACTAATCAAAAAATAAAATGCCCTAGAGAAAAATCGTTCTTTAAATTTATTTATATTCAATTTTGGAAATAATGACATATTTTTAAGAGCTTCTTGGGAAATAACAGTTTATTTATTTGAGAATATATCTTTTAAGCTGGTTATAAGTTCTGTATAGTTGTTATGTTTGATTATAGAATGAAATTCAAAATATGTTTACTATCAATCTGTCCAGATGACTAGTACATACGTTCCGCTCTTAAAATATTTAAATCATTGCATTTATTTTGACTCAAGCTTAGAATTGTCAGGTGGAGGGTAGAGTGGTTGTTTTATGATCGGTCATGTTAAGAAACCTAAGCTATGATATAAACGTTTGGTATCAAGGACTATTCCCCGGTGTTTTGAACAATAACATTACCCGCCTCGGTGGCGTACTTGGCTAACACGCTAGTTTCATGTTGAGCTTGACTGCCGAGGACGGGGAGATCGAGGTTAGAATCTCAGTCGGGTGAACTGGGGGTGGTTTTTCCTAAATGGTTTTCCACTCTCCCTGCATGCAAATGCAGGTTCACTTCTTCTAAATTCAGCCTTTCCAATTCCTAATCTATTAGCGTAATTAGTACTTAGGCGTATAGCCTGAACGGGTAGTAAGACGCAGTGCTAAATAAACAAATAAAAAATAAACATTAATATTTTAAATATAAAGTTAAGAAAGCTTTAATTTAATACAAAATTTATTGGTTTTTTAGAGATAAAAACTTGTTGTTTAGGAATTAACCGCAACAACAAGTAGTCAATTAATTATTAGAACAATTCCTAATAATAATAATAGTCAGATTACAATATGAATACAATACATGAAGTTATAAATAAAATAGGTGTGATAGTTATGGTGTAATGGTAAAAATTATTACAAATTAATACAAATATATTAAAAGTTGAGATTACACTAACTAGTAGCCATATGAAGCCATGCAAGGGAATACCTTAAATAATTTTATTGAATAAATTGTTAATTGATTAAAGTATAAACTTACATTTAAATTGAAATTGATTTTCATGTAAAAGATAGTTTGATTCCTTGAGTGACACGGAAAACAAGTTGTTTGAATACATCAGTAAAATTATAAATTATAATCTACGGAGATAATTATATGTTGAAAGTTAATTTACTAACTTTTTTGGCTAAAGAAATCATTTAATAAAGTATGAGATACAAAAATAAATCTTCCTTATCTAGCTTAATATATTTTAGATTGGTGAAAGCCAGAGAAAGCCGAAATACTGTAGACATAGCACAATTTTGTAGAGACTTTTGAAAATAAGTTATCGTGGGGTGCCAGTGGCTTAACTTTCTTTAACTGGGCCCTCCGCCAGAAACATATTGTCCCCCTGACCTCTTTATTTTTTGAGCGATTTTAGCTAAAGTAACTAAGGGGTTTGAAATAGAAAAAAAAAAAATCAAAACTCAAGTTAGAAATATGAAAAAATTACTACTTTACTTTAGGAACTGAAAATTACATGTATTATTACTAAATAGCCATTTATCATTTTTTCATATTGAGTCAAATCGAGCTGAGCAAGCGATGTCCCTTCTGGATTTTTGAGAGGCAAATAATGTAATTACTTCATGTTGGTCGAAGCCACGTGCTTTCTCACATTCAATACTTAATAAACTGAGAGCACAACGTCTTTGTTGACTCATGGTACTTCTTAAATAGTTTTTATCAACTTCAACTTCAAAAAAGGATCTTTCAGCTGTAGAAACAGTAACTTGAAGAGTAAGAAACCAAAGAAAAGCAGTACACAGATCTATCAAGCTTGATGCCAAAGTGTAAAGTTCAAGAAACAATAGATTAGCTAAATTGATGATTTATTTTCAATCTCACTTTTCAAAGCTGCTCTAAAACTGTTTACCTCGAAGGTTAAATCATCACTAAGGTCTTCTTCGTACTCCTTAACCAAGATGGATGATTTCTCAGTCATTTCCTCATTTGTTGCTGTTAGCAATTTTTTTTTGTGTGTAAGCAATGTAAACAAACTGTTTATTAACTGCATACTTTTAAATCTGATTTTTATTCAACTGGTATCTATGTCCAATGTTTGGGCCTCTGAGCCCATTGGGCTTCCACACACTGCAGGGTCTGTGGGGGTGTAGGTAACACCACTATGTGGTGCTAAATTCTGATTGGTGGAGCCTTCTCTGGGAGTCAAGGGGTTGCGGATCAGCCCCACGACTCCTCTAGTGAGGAAAACTGCATCCTTAGTGGTTTTTTATACCACTACGTCTCACTATCTGTTCTGGTTATATGCATATTGTATACTAAATAAGCCAATGAGCTAGCAATTAGAAGGGTTAAATTTATAGGAAGTGTCAACAAATTTGCGTGGAGGGAGGGTGGAAAAATACCCTCAGTACTATGTCAGGACTTTTAACCCCGATATTCCTGTAATCGGTAGGCCAGTCTAGTTCGAGAGTGACGCCTTAGATCACGTGATCAAAAAAAATTGGTCGTAGGGATTTTAATAATTTGTCGGGAAGGACACAGCGTCTTTAGCAGTCGAAAGGTTTGGCTGTGTGAAATGCACTCCCCCTATGAGGAGCGGGTTTACGCTTTACTGTTATAGCATTATAAATTAGAAAGTGGTTTGAAAAATGTTATAGTTAATTAATCTTAGATTTATTTAAAGCAAAGTAACAATTTTTCCATCAGCGTATCTATTTCTACCTGATCAGGTTTCACACATATATGACAATTACTCTAATGGGTTAGGGATGAGGAAGAAAGGATTTTAGAGGTACTCTACCCACATTTGCATGAAAAGAGAGTGAGAAACCATTTAGAAATCCACCCTCAGTCCACCCAATTGGGATTCGAACCCCAATCTCTCCGTTATCAGCAGGCAATATCACTAGTGTGATGCCTTAGACCATTCAGCCCCTCAATCGAGTCCAAAGTAGCCTACCTAATAACCTGAAGTCTGAATTTATTTTAAAATAATCCAAAATTTCTAGTTAAGATAACAATATTTTTAGTTCATTTGTGATTACCAAAAGATCATGTTGAAGCCTCTGTTCCAAGTTCTATGATTATAACTTGTTCTTTATTTAAACTAGTGTTAATATATTAATAATTAATTATTGTTTAATTTATAATTATATGTGAATTGGTATTAGTTTTTAGGTAGGTTTTTAGTAAGTTGAACATATTCACATTAGATCAATCATCGATTTAAAATCAATAATTGCAAATTCTCCTGTAGCTCATATAGGAATTGTTTTGGGTGACTTAATAACGTTAGTAAACTGAAGTTTAAGAGGTACATTAATTATAATGTTGGATAGTGATTTTTAGTGTGTCACGCAAATTCATAGAATATTAATAAATTTGCATACTAAGCCAGTGTGTCACGAAAATTGTGTTCTTTTGATAGATCAATATATATTCAATTAAATTAATTCGATCTAAACATATAATAGTTTTTATCATAAAAATATAGAAGCTTCACAAATAAAAAAATATGAAAAAGTTTACATCTTAAATTTAAATTCTTCCTTTACATTTATTTCCAAGTAATTAAATTCTCCCCATTATATAATTAAATATTAATATGTTTGTGATAAAAACATGATTCTAAATATTAGTTAATCTTATTTGTTGAAAAATCTCTAGATACAACGTCCTCCCTTTCTCCAAAGTTGTCATTCTTTTTCTGCATCCTTACATATAGGTTATAGTTGTAGTCCTTTTAATAAATAATATTATTATAAAGTTAGATTTTGTTTTTATCACAAACATATTAATCTTGTATAAATAGCAAACAAAATTTTAATATAGTGTAGCCGTTTTTAAATGAATATCTTGTTTGATCGTAAAATAATAAACTACCTCGTTTCTTTGTTCTAACAATGTATGCAACCATAAATTAGGGCTAACATTTATTTTATCCAAGTTATTCGATTTCAGAGATAAAAATCAAAATATCAATCGACTAAGATGGGGATCAAATTCCCAGAGTTTCTACAAATCAAAAACTAAGACTCACATAATGTTGAAGAACTACCATTTTTAAACGATATTTAAAATAGTAGTAGGCATACTACACACTTAACTTACTCCTCTGAACTCTGAAATGACTTAAATTAAGTTTGGAGAAAGGGGGCTTTATCACCCATTCAGAAGGCTCGTTAAGTTCATTTATATCAACACTATTTATATTTTGTATGTATAAATTATTTAATCTTGTTTAGATTAATTAAAATATATAAATAAGTACATTTAACGTACCTATGATTTTCGATACTAAAGAATTGCCAACTCTTTCAGCTCTGGGAGTATGTCTCCTCTATCCAGCGTTCTCCCTGGGTCTGAACTCGTACTTTAGGAAGAAGCGAGGAAAGGCAATGGGCTATGCCATGACCCTCACAGGCATTGGACCCATCATCATGCCCTTGGTAATCAGTAAGATGATGTCCGCGTACGGTGTCCAAGGCACTGGTTTAATCCTGGGCGCGCTCTCCCTTCATTCACTGGTCGGAGCTCTCCTGTTGCAGCCCATCAAGTGGCACATGAAGAAGAAGGAGGGGGATCCAGTAGAAGATGTAGAGGAAGGACAAGAGGATAAAGATGGAGACCATTTTAAAGAAAATTCGATGCGAAATGGTATATTTTCCTTCCTTTAGAGCAATAATGTCTATGGTAGGCCAGACGCAGAAATAGAAAATAATCATTAACCATCATATTTTTATGTTCGAAAAAATAATACAGTATCTATAAGAAAATGTTGTTAAGGCACATTATTGTTATTGTTATTTGTTAAGCGTTTCTCACAAGCTGAAGGTGAAATAACCCTTGAAATATTAATTTAACTTCAAAATAAGTTATATCTCTGTACAATTAATACATATTCTATGATAAAGGCTTGAAACAAATTCTCTTATAGAGCGTTAGGCTGAAGTTTTAAGGCCTTGTGTCTTAACAAATAGCCTAAGCACATTTGTAACCAAAATTCTTTGTTGTGTTTTGGTAAACACAAATTTTATTGATTTTTAAAAATATATTTGAATCATTAAAACCTATATATACTGACAAATTGTGTCAAAAAATTAGGTACACTGAATTTACATACCTTAACTGAATACGATATGGTTCCATTCAATAAACTACAACGAAGTGGAACCAAGCAAAGTTGACTTGCTACCTTTAAGGGTAAACAGAGATTAAGCGTATATTTTGGTCTTCTGACGCTTGCACGCCGTTCAAAAACATAATTAAAGATTCAAATGTTATTTTAAGCCTAAAAATAATAACAAAATATTTGTCAGTTTGACTATAGAAAATATTCTTTGAGCTTCTTTTCTTCAGGTATTTCAATCGACCATGACATTAACGCTCAATCGTTATACGGCATGGATACGCCCATAATCGAGCGAAGAAAATATCCCAGAGATGGTAGGTACAACGGTTTATTATTGCATTTATATAACCACTAGCAAAAGTACCCGGCGTTGTCATGCAATTAATTGCGTGGCTACCCCGGGCAAATCATTTCTTTTTATCAAACAGAAAGAAAATATATATCTTAATTTTATTTTTTCTGACCTAGTTTTTAGTTAGTAAAAAAATTAAATACAGATTTTAAAATTCCGGCTTTGAGATGCACATGTGTATGTACAATTGCTACTAATTTTTAAATTTCATTTCTCTGTTCGAAAGACATCGCGCAACGCTTATGGCATACAAACAGATACACTAACTCTTCATTTTATTAATAAAGAAGAAGATAGAAAGAGAAGATACATAGAAAATTAGGCCCAGAGAGCAAATTATTAGAATGGAATTTTAAACCAATCGTATTTAACTAAGTTTCCAATTAATTACCTTTGAGGGGCTGGAGGGGTCTTGATAAGAAACAAATTCTTAGTGATAACATAGTGTCAAATATGCCATTTATTTATTTTCACACTTTATTTGATCAAAAGCTTATTTGAGATTAATATCTAAATCATAATTTATACTTGACTATGGTATACATTAGAAATGAATTAAATTCACTTTTTATACAATAGCCTGAGTGGTCATTTTATTTATGAATTTCAAATCTATAATCCTATATATATTGGAGTCAAAAGTTTCCACAAAATTGTATCTTTTAAATTTTGATTTTGTTCACATTAATTCCCAAGTGTCTTGAACATAAATTATCACATATTGAAACAGTTTTGGCTATAAAGGGAGTGCTCAATAATTTAAGTGGTGACTTAATGGTATGGAACTTGTTTGTTGGATTTGTAGTAAAGTTGCTTTAAACCATTTTGATTAATTTTATTTATATATATTTTTTTCAACTCTCAAATCAAATCTTTGAATCTCGAGCTTCCTTTAAAGATTCAAGAATTCGATAATTGTAAAGTCCCATCCCTTGTTTGAATTATTAAATGAGAGTAAAACATATCCGAAGCTTTCTAAAATATCAGATGATGTGGCTACAAAACATATGGTTGGACAACTTACATTTTCCTGTGTTTCTCAAATAAAATTAATAGGGTTGGACTTTATATCATGTTAGAGTTATTGATCATTTAATCTGGGATGGTTCTTGCTAATTTATCTACTTTCTTTTTATTTAAAATAAAAAATGTTCTACTAAACATTTTTAGCAAGGCGTCTTACTAGCCGTACGGGCTATACGTATCTGTACTAATTACCCTGATGGTTTAGGGACGATGCACCTTGAATATAGAGAAAGTGCAACCGGATTTGTGTAGAGGGGGAGTGAAAAATCCCTTAGGAAAAACAACCCTCATTATAACCGACTGAAATTTTAACCTATATCTCCCTATAAATTCAATAAAGTCTATTGATAGAATGATGCCTTAGATCATACAGTCATCAAAACGGGTTATACATACTTAAAATGGAAACTTAAGTATTTATGATTAAAATCTTAATGCTAAATTGTAGTAAAGATATTTGTAATAAATAAAGTGGTTAAATATTTAAAGTTCAAGATACAAATGGGTCCATTGACTCTTTTAATTCCAAAGTCCTTAGGGATTTCCGAGATTCAAATTTGGAATCTGTTTAATTTTACATTTAAAATTATATTTATTGGGGATTTAACAGAACCTAGCTTGGACAAATATAACAAGTCTAGTAGTTGTTAGGGGTATTGTGGGAGGAGAGGGTGATTCTAAGGCTTACCTTTTGAGAAAGTTAAGGTATTACGTTTATATATATTTTTTTAAGATTAAGGATTCAAAATTTGAGATTTGTTGCAAAAATGATTATGATTAGAAAAAATAATGATTTCCTGATATCTTTAGTAATGAAAAACTAAATTTAGCACTTTTAAGACTGTATCTATGAATGTATACTACATTAATCATGTAATTTATATTCAATTATTCCTTCAGTAACTGCAGAAGATTATATATGTAGCTTCTTGGATAATTTCTGGGAAGAAACTATAAATACATGCGATTATGAATGTCAAATAATTTTTACTAGTTTCTAAAATTAAAAATCTAGGCCCTCTCTTCTAATCAGGTCTCAGAAAATTATCCGTGTCATCCCAGAACCAGCGCGCGTCGCATTTCGAGGTGGAGACACCCACACCAGAGAGTTCCATCAATTGGTGGTCGGCTCAATCAATGAACACCATCAACTTGGGGAGCAGCGTCAAGATATTCGACGAGGCTGGATACACGGCCTTGAGACAGACCGGAGATAAGAGGTACAAAATGTTTAAACAAGGGAAAATATTGTTTAGATTACTGAGACTTAATAGCTATAGGCAAACCTTAAGGTGGGATGGGAGGGGAAATCCAGTGCTTTTTGCAGTTTTTATGTCAAAACATTTTTTTGGCCAAAATAAATAAAATATTTCTCCAATACAAACATAGAATTAAATTTTATTCACATGGTGAGCATAAAATATCTTGAATTTCTGTGAAGGGTGTCCTGGAATTTAATGACAACTTTTACTCTTCATTCAAAAAGTTTCTCATCTAATGCAGCTATGCTCGTGGTGGATATTCAACAACTGTTGATATAAACATGTGAAGAAAATTAAACCAAACGTTGCTACTGGAGCAATAATTTATTCATTTTAGCCAAAAAAGGTTTTGCCATAAAAACTGCAAAACCACTGGCCTTTTCACGCAGCCCCTTCCATACCACCTTAAGAATATTCATAGAACTCTGCGATTTTTCAGACTCTTATTTAATACGCCCAAGAGGCACATTAGTGGGCACTCGTACCACATGCTGGCTTCATAAAGTCTGTTTTACTGGTGCTAAAGAAATAAGGGTTTTAACCACTGCTCTGAGGGTGGTTTTATCTAAATATTGTCCTACTCTCCCTCCAAATAAGTGAGGGCACATTTCATCTATATTCTACATTCCTGATCACTGCCATATCAGCGTTATTGCGATTTCTATAGCCCGGACGGTTAGTAGGAGATATTGAGATAAAAACACTTCCAAGGTACTAACAATTGTTCCCCAAACCATCACTCAAAACCGTACCCAGATTTTTTTAAGGGTATGATTTCTATAACCGAAAGCTCCACCCACTTTATAGCATAACAAAATTTCAAAACTAACTTTGACATAAAATTTATCAAGTAGTTTTTAATTTAAAATGTGTGATTATATTTTCGTAATGTTCAATTTCAAAAAACGGTAAACTCCCGATTATTCTTGTTTGGGCTGTCCAATTCTAATCTTATCCGTGAGTCCATCTAGTATTTTTATTCCTTGAGATTTTTCAACTACGTGTAAACTACTTTTTTTTTTAAAGTTAATCTCTTTATTAAGAAAAATGTTCATGTGGGATATGATGGAAGGAATTTATTTTACGTGGGTTTAGAATATTAGTTCAAATACTGCATTTCATTAACCCGGATAATTGAGAGTATATTATTGTTTATTAGCAGGGCCTGGACATTGAGGAACTAAAATATATTAAAATACTATCCATAAAATTACTTCAAATTTTCGAACGATAAGATTAAAAATTCACTTCACAACTTAAACTAAAGCATATATGTAGGCCCTATATGCAATGAAACTATTTTAGCTACCAGCTCTTACATTTTGATAAATATAATATTGATTTACAAATATATGATTCAGAAGTAATAGCTATCTCCTCCCAACGTAATCCTTTCTAGCTTAATAATTGTGTTGTCTCAACAGTAATTTTCTCATTCTGACAAAAGTATTTAGAAAAAAATATGTTTGAGTATTTACGCATTTATTAAATATTGATAGTGTTTAAAAATATATATATATTAAATTTAAATGCCTTAAAACGACTCAAAATGACTTTAAACTCATAAAAATTACTCTAATATGATGCAAACCAAGACAATTAATTAAGCTATTTAAATGTATTTATTTACTCTGACCTAAGATTACAATATGACCAAAAAAATGACCAAAATAGACCTATTCAAGTATTTTTTCCACAGTTAGGGGATCATGAACAGAATAATTTATGTACAAGCTAGCAATTGTCCGTGATCTTATTCGTACTAAACAGTATATCATTTTATACTTGCGTGTCTGGGCTATATCACTAGTAGCCAAGTTTGAGGGAAGATTAGCTGACACTTATGATGTACCGTACTTATCGTACATTCTTCCAAAGGAGGCTCTTTCCATGTCCCGATTACATAATAGTGAATATAAGGGTGTGGAATCAGTACTAACTAATAACCTAGCTTAATTCCAGCTAACCAGACCCTGCCCTTGTATTCCTGAGTGTGGATTTGAAGTCTCTAGTGGTTTTCTCTATAAAGTTAAATGGGAATACCATTTAAGATGACTCTGAATGTGCTCAGGAATATATCCCCCGGTGACAGTTGGGATAGTTCCAATTTGGGGGAAAATACCCATTATACATGCTGGGAATTGAACATGGGACCCCTAGGTTGGTATACAGGTGAACTGACCAATATCCAAACACCGGTTGATAAACTAACATCAACACATTTGACAGCTTCAAATGTTAGAAAAGAATGAAACATAGTCGAGAGCAGTGTTTTATACGAGTATGAAGATTAATGATAAAACACAAACTCCTCCCTTCCCCCTCCCCTACCCCATCTCACATCACTTGCTACCTTGTATACCTGCAACACCAGCCGTGACGTATATTCATTGCTTACGCCCGATTTTTTCGACACTACTTAGCTCATTGATGAGCTAACAAGATGGTATATAGTTTTCCATGGTTCCCTGAAAAATAAAGAATACAACATAAGAGGTCCCATATCTGATAAGTATTTTTTTAGTTCACTACAAACAAACAAACAAACAAACAAACAAACAAACAAACAGACAGACAATATAATGTACAGACATAACTTAGAATTTTATTAAATGTGTATATGAGCATTGCCTGTGATGTAGCAAAAAATATATAGGCTATCTCATAAAAATCCAGGCACTGTTTATCAAACAATTTAAAATATTTTAATTTTGATTGAAAAGGGATACACCTAACATTAATTTAATTTTTCAGTGAAAATACCCAAAGAAAAAGAAATTCTAAAAGAAGAAGAAAAGGAGTCTTCCGACGAGTTCTGGGACGAGTCGCCAAAGTCTTAGATCTGTCCCTTTTAAAAGACCCTTATTACATTAACTTAATGGTTGGCATGTCTATAGCCATGAGCGCAGAGTTGAATTTCTCTCTTCTGACGCCCTTTATTTTGGGAGATATGGGCTTCTCCAACGATCAAACCGCTTCCGTCATGTCTGCGATCGGAATATCAGACATCATCTTCAGATTCATTTCCCCATTCTTCGCTGACTACATGGAATACAGTGCCAGGACCATGTATCTGATTAGTATGGCCATGCTGATTGCTTCAAGGACAAGTGAGTGCTTCACAAAGATTTATCGTAGCATTAACTATTTTCAAGATATCGTTGAACTCAAATGTTCATTCTCGCATATACAAAGTCCTTCGTAATACATTCTTCTTATAAAAGATAAGCTAAATTCACATTAATTAAACTAAGTTATCTAAAACCAATATTTATACTACCCTCCTACGTGAGTATGAATCTTATTAGTATATTTTTAAACGGTTTTTAATAATAAAATAAGGATAAATAGTTCACTTTATAAATAATATATATTTAGTCCTATGCAACCTCATTGATTTCATATCACCCCAATAATTGTAGTTGGGGTAATACATATTATTTATTATATGTTTAGCCCAGTGCAACATCCTTGATTTTATATTACCCTAATACTGCTATATTGAGAGTTAAAATTATTTATTCTATGTTTACCCTACGTAACATCAATTATCTTATATCCATAATAATGCTAAGCAAGAAGTGCATGTAAACTTTATGATATATAAGAAAAACTAGCAACTACAGAGAAAACTACAGTATGTGTCATGTATTTATAGAGTGGAAGATGAGGAAGGGTAAGATGGAGAATATAATATAATAATATTGATTAAACTCACCTCGGCAGCCTATTTAGCTAACACGCTAGTTTTGTGTTGAGCTAGACTGCCGAGGACGGGGAGATCGAGGTTCGAATCTCGCTCGGGTGAACTGGGGTGGTTTTCCCTAAATGGTTTTCCACTCTCCCTCCACACAAATGCGGGTTCACTTCCAATATATTCAACCTTCCCAATTCATAGCCCATTAGCGTAATTAGTACTTAAGCGTATAATCCGAACGGGTAGTAAGACATGGTGCTAAATATTATTACTATTAATATTAGTAAACATTTTTAACTTTTTAGCACTTTTTTAAGCCAGTTCGATTTTTTGAAAAAAATTTTAATTTTTATTTTTAAAATATGGGGTAGGCCTACAAAAACGTAGCCCTTATGAAAAAAAGCCGTTTGCAATAAATGCTTAGCGCGATAAACCAGCATTTTTATAAAAAAAACACTAGAAGGAATGTAGAGAAACGACGTAAATAGACTCATACCGAGAGTAAGCCCAGGCCCTCTGGAATATGTTAATGCCAGGTTATCTAGAAAGATGACGCACGAAAAAGAAGATCAACTCAATTTGATTCACGAGCGTCTATCAAATGAGACTGCCGAACAACAGTCACAGCGTTTTTCATTGATTCATGAGCATGTATCAATTGATACTGGCTATCAACGTTCTCATCGCCTCAGTTTAATATATCAGTGATCAACATGTGAGTCTGTAGAGTAGCGTTTGCATCGATTGACCGCTGCACGGAACAATAACTGACAAATATTACAAAACAAAACATCCGTTAATGGTGGACACCTACGTGGAAGTGAGATCTGTTGTCCATGATAATGTGAATCGCATACTTATGTCTGTGTACTGTAGCTATTTTTAAATAAATTATTATATCTTACATCATGCAGCCATATTCAAATCTTACTATCCATTCAGCCATCCCTGTATAATATGTAACAAAGTTTTATGCCCACAGCAGTTGTGCACTTTACGGACACACAATTTGGTTTCAATAATACCTGTGACAAATTTTTTGGGATAAAGTTTCGCATGATTAAAATATCTTGAGTATCGGACTGGCATCAGACTTCATATCATCACGCTAGAACAATTCAATGCTAAGCAATAAGGGGGAAAAAGCTATCTCAAAATTGTTTATTTAGTTGATGTAAATTTTTATTTACTTATTTTAGCTTCCAATTAAGTTATCTGGAAAAAACTTAAACGGTACCACCCATATAGCAAAACACTGATTGTACCAACAATCGCATTACTAAGATCTGTCAAAATAAAATTAACGAGAAATAGTAATCATTGTTACAGAAACGTTATGGAAAAAGAGATAAAATAACATTTTTATCCAAAGATCATACATTAAATAAAATACACTGTTACACTCTTTCAGAAACATTACTAGTTCAGTAAACTTTATAACCCCCATTTCTCAAACTTCAATATAAAAAACAAATTTGCTCTTAGTTTGGAAACAATATTTTTCAAATAAAGTTTTTTTCATTTTCAACAGTCCCACAAATTTTCAATGATATGTTATTTCGTATCTTAAAGAGTTGCGCAGTTATGCTCTAAATGGTAGATACACGCTTATATAAAGTACGCTATAAATCATTTTCTCGTAAAAACTAGATACGCCATTAGTAGACTTATGTTTTAAATGTTTAACTTACCTAGATACTAGTTCTTATCACGACCGTTAAAGCCGATTTTAATAATAGTGATATTATTTTTCTTTTCTATCTTAATTAAATTGATTTTAGGGTGGGATCAATAATTCCAGAAAACCCTCTGGGCAACCTTATGAAAGAGATTAGAAACGGTATTAAGTTTTATCCAGAACGGTAAAATAGTTTCGGCTCCACGCTGAATAACAAACAGACATACAGACTGAATGACAGACATACGACATAACGAGAACAAATTTTTCGGGTTCAAGGTGTATAAAACATCACTATCCAACAAATGCTAACAACTCCTCTACAAGCATTTCAGTCACAATAACAGCATATGCGCAAACATTTTCCGCCATTTTCATTCCTACTAAAACCATGTGAGTAAAACAACCATATTAACGGAACTTGGATCCGAGTCCACTATAACCGAGTTTACTCGATCCAGTCAACGCACCTTTAGTGTGTGGCAAGTCCCACACAGATGAGCTTGACAGAGATTTATCCGCCTATCGGGTAAACTGTCTGGAAGCTGCCCAAGGACCGGCACAAGGAGGCACTCTGCCAGGACGAGGAACATCCCATAGGCAAAGGCAGGAAACCTCTTGTCCCGTCCGAAAAAGATAAGTCGTCACGAAAGCGAGAATTTATTTCAAATCCACGAGCTTCCAATCCTGACCCGATGCTACCCCCTGATGATGTAAGCAATCACTTTAGAGAGTGCACTTTAAATACCTCAAATAAGAAATATATTAAAATATACACCAAGACTAATTTATACTCTCTTGTTACAGCCATAATATTTTTCAACACTTTTCAATCTTTGCTGGTGGTAGCAGTGGCTATAGGGATAGCGAAGGGTGTCAGGACAGTTTACATGTCTCTAGTTATACCCAGCTATGTTCCTATAGAGCGACTAGCCTCAGCTTCAGGACTGCAAATGGTCGGCAATGGGATTATTCTGATGGTCTTCGGACCGTTGATTGGTAAATTGATTGTTGTGTTCTTCTGAGTGAATGTTTTAATCGTCTCTTTAACGGCCAATCACTTGTAAATAGGTCATGTTTATGAAGCAATATTTTAGGACAGCTTTGTTACAAATTAAAGTAATATGTTAAATACACCGTCTGTTTGAAGGGAAATATCCTCACACCGCGGTATTTCTTATGGGAATGCCAGTACTGAACAATAAAATATGGAAGGCTATCGTTAATTATTTTAATTTGTTCTGTTGTGAGCTTGTTAAATAGTGACTTTATTATTTTTTTTTGAGGAAGGTTGTATTTATGTTTCTGACCAATCACTCAGATCTTAGAATTTTTACACATCATAGAAAAATTCCTTTAAAATGAGCTTATTTCACCTCTTTTTAATTAAAAAAAATTAAAAACTTAGAATGTAGTGTTTTTTAATCCTACAATGACATGTTGATAACACTCACCTTCATTTTGGCGTGAACCATATTTGGAAATAGCAAACCAAGCTCACTCCTTAACTAAATTAGGAACTCCGGACACTTGCAACGCGTATCAGCGCTCTATTTGGCGGCCCGCTTAAAATAACCTTTAAAAAGGTTTATATTCCCGCTGATATACGGGCTACCATATGAAAAGTAGACATTATACAACTTTATTTTTTGTACCACGTGTTATTATTACCCCTCCATTTAATAACATTTAATTACGCAAAACGGATCAAGATATTAACAGTAGAATTTAGAGGGAATGTACCAACATAGGGAATGTAGGAAACGTTTGGAACAAAAAAACACCGTCGGTACGCTCAACCATAATTTGAGTCCCAAACTCTCTACCACTGCCAAACCAGGCTAGATGAGCCTGACGTTTAGCCTGCGCGCACACTGACGTGAATGATTTGACATTTTGAATACAAATAAATTACGAATTAAAGTAGAAATGCAGAAGTGTTTGTGTTTAGAAAAGTTATTAATACGAGTTAGTAAACTAAGTTTAAAAAAACTAACCCAGGTATTATAAAGTATATAAATCTCTTTACTACATAAAATTAAATCTCACCATACCATTATTATTATTATTATTATTATTATTATTATTATTATTATTATTAATAATAATAATAATAATAATAATAATAGTAATAGTAGTAGTATTAGTGATAGTAGTAAAATTACGATCTACACCAAGATTATTAAATACTTACTTTGAAAAATAGGAATTAGGAAATATTAGAGTAAATACACCCGCATTAACGTGGAAAGAGGTTTCAGAAAACCACCAAAGTGATAAATCCAATGTGGAACACCCCCTCCTTTTAAGGGTATTCGACCAATATTCAAACCTCAAACTCTACGTCACTGGTAATGCAGTATATTGTGATCTTGACGCCTTATACTGCATAACTACCAATACGGGCACACTATGATAAGAAAAATTATATTAAAATTGATTTAAAAATCATTTATTACTACCAGAGCGACTAAAACCGTAATTTCAGAATATTGCAACAATAATTTTACTGAGATATTTAAGAATATAGTATTTTCAAAACATTGTTATACTATGAAATAGGTACCATAGATGGTAATACCAAAAACTTTCATATTGACTGTTGTGGGTTTGAAAACAAAGGCATCAGTCTCGTCTGGTCTGGTTTTCTGGTGACTGGAGGTCGGTATCCGAATGCAAGCCGAATGTAGGCATTACTGAAGGTGACATATTCCTAAATAATATCCCACTCTCCCTGCTTCGGTGGCCACATGGTCTAAAACATCACTCTCGCAATATAATATACTGCTGATAACATCGGAGCTCGAATCCCGGTTGGGTGTACTGAGGACGGTTTTTCCTAGGTGGGTTTACACTCTCCCTCCAGGCAAATTCGGGTACCCTAACACTAAATTCAATCTTTCTAATCCCTAACTCACGAGCGTGTTTAGTACATATGCGTATAGCCTGAGCAGGTAGTAAGACGCGGTGCTATTATATTTAATATAATATAATTATTATATTAATATAATATTATATATTATTATATATTTAATATAATAATATATAATATATTTATATAATTGTTAAGGATATTTACCCACATTAATGCGAGGGAAATTGGGATGTACCTATATATATATATTTATAAAAATATATACATAGTTATAGGTATATATGTATACCAATACAAATCTCATATATATATATATATATATATATATACATAGTTATATTCCAATCTCTCTCACATAAATGATGGTAAATATCCTTAACAAATCTACTTTCTATTCCCTACCCAATTAGTGTAGACAAATGCGGCTAGCCCGTATGCGTGATAAACCGCTATACAAAATATTTATTAAGGTTAGTATTTGACTAATTTATATTCATCGCAAACTGATGCTTGATGGTTGTACACAGTTCCAGTTCTTATGCTGGAAACCAATTCAATCAAGAGATTCCCGTGTTCCGCTGTCATTTTTCAACTAAATGAAACTAATACACTATTTTACTGGCTCTTTTCCCCGTATAAAGGAGTGTGTACAATAATTTTTAACTGTTTATTTTTAGTTGTAGTTTATAGACAGTTAAAACACCAGAGCTATTTGTAAAGGGCTCTACTGAATATACATAAACGGTCCCAAAGAACATTATATTGTCCGTACCTATTATAAGTCTCCATTCAGTAAAAACAGATATTCCCAGAGGGAAGAAACCAAATATCTTCTCACTCCTACACGGGGAAGTTCTTGATAATAAATACGTAGGCCTACATTTAGAATATAAGTACTGATTGAGCCACTTAGTAGAGTGCTTGAATTGGAACGAAAAGGCTGGTTGTCGATTTGTACCTGCTTAGTCTTGGGATGTTTTATCCTGCGAGGGTGCGTTCAATTATAACTTTAGTATTATTATGTTGCAACCTATTATTATAATCGTGTATATTTAGGAGAGGTATTTTAAAAGTCAATACTTGGAAGTCAGCCAAACCCCCATTTCACATTAATCGCTTGCTATCCGTATACTGGCAGATTAGTTGACCCCCCTAAGAATGAACTATAAATACGGCTCTGAGGTAAGATAACAGGTAATTCAGTCAGATAATATAGATACAAATCCAAACAGTTTTGCTTACATAAAGCATCCCATTTTTAAATCTCACTGTACCTCCATAACACAAAATACAGTTGCAAGTCATCCTACCACCCCGTCCTAATGATACTCCTCACTAATAGTTACCGAATGTTTCTCAAGGTCTACTCCGTGACGTCACTGGAAGTTACAACTGGTGTATCGTCGTCATAAACGTCATGACGGCCCTGACTGCTACCATGTGGCTCTTGGAGACTGCATTTACCAGCTGGAGGCGAAGAACAAAATAAATGAACACGGATAGTTAAGATTGTGGACTATTTGTTTGACAGACTAGCACACTTTTAAGAACCTCTTGATTGTTTATTGACCATCGTAAAAAAAAATGGTCAATTGACCAGTCACCATCCATTCAGGTAGGAGATAATACCAGGATGATAAAACTGATTTGGTTATAGGCTAATCTAGTGTGAGCATTTTAATATATATATATATATATTTGATTTAAAATTGATTTAAATTTTTTAGTTTCTTAACACATACGGGTTCTTATAATTGTTTTACTAAACAGTAATCTCTACCACTCACTTATTCAAGGGGGTGATAAAGTGTTGGGGACTTGAAATTTTTCCGCAGGAGTGACAATTAATCTATATTAATAAAATTAAGAGTTTGTTTGTTTGTCTGTGATGAGCGTTACACGATATTCTTCTGCACGCAGTGATCGGAAATTTTAAAATCATTGGGCCCTGTGAACAAATTTGTACAACCCGAAGCCAGACTTTTAAATTTTTATTTTTGGTAAATTAAAAATTTGAATCAGAAGAAATTAAATGGAGAGATTTTTATTTTTCTGTTTGTTTGAAGCAAATAAAATAGCTGCCCGGGGTAACTACGCCATTCATTGCCATGGTTACCCTTTGAAACGCCGGGCACTTCCATTAGTATTGAATATAATCGAAATTTACCTGTTCAAGTCTTTAATTAAAAACATAAATATGTTATTATTAAAAGATAAATTACCTTAATATTAGCCATGAATTATTGTAAAACATGATCCACGCAATGCAAGTGTTCGTTTTAGTCATACAGTCATCCACGATATTGTGTGGTGGCAGTAGTCAGTTATTTTAGTAACTCTGTGACGTCAAGAATCATACGGCATGGACTTGTTCATTTAAAAACAGAAATTAAACGTTTTATTGTTAGTTATATAAAGGAGTTATTAGTTATTTTCTCCTAGCCCCAATCCTTCTTCCTTGATATGATCCTGCTCACGATATTTATGCAGTTAACTGATCCAGCCGGATTACAACCAAGGATTGTAGATTTTTAATGTTTCAACGCATGTGGGACTTTATTTTTGAAATATCTCGTGGTATAATGGAATATTTGTAGAAAAATAAGGAAAAAATATTACGTAGAAGTGTTTGGAAAAGTGTCACCTATAAGTACTGTACATCTAAATACAATTACTATGATCTGTGAATGTACGAACACTAGACAATTATTATCGGATTTCTGATAGAAAAAATATGTTTGAGATTTCTAATAAAAGGTATAAGGCTGTTGGTTGATACAAAACAATCACAAAACATCAAAGTCTAGAAGGATATCTTTCAACGCTATTTTATAATTGGTATTATACAGTATTGATATAAGTTTTTTGAATCCAAAGCATCTTGAATGTTAAAATGAAGCTCATATGTACATTACGGTTAATAAATTTGTAAATCCTTTTCTAATCTCAAACATATTCAAAGTACAATTTCCAAAACAATTTATATTATGTTTTTATTTTTTAGAATATATGTATTATAGGCCTACAGTCAATAAATATACTGACATGCTTTGGTGGCCGCGCGTTATAAGGCATCACTCTCGTGTCCGTTGACAGGGAGATAGGGGGTTCGAATATCAGCTGGGTGTACTGAGGGACGCTTTTCTAAATTTGTTTCCACTTTTACTCCAAGCAAATGTGGGTACACTTCCTCTAAATTCAACCTTTCTCATCCTTAAATCATTATCGTAATCTGTACGTATTTGTATAACCTGAACAGGTAGTAAGATGCGATGTTAAACATATATATATATATATATATACCTACCACAATTACCTGCTTCGGTGGCCGCATAGTCTAATACGCTACTATCGCAATAAACTAGTATGACTAAAATGAAGAGATCGTGATTCGATCCCGGTCGGTTGTACTGAGAGTGGCTTTCCCATAGTGGGTTTCCCCTTTCCCTCCACGCAATTTCCGTATCAGATTAGTTTAATTAGTACATAGACGTATAATCCGAACGGGCAGTAAGACTTGGTGCTAAATATATAATTATACTCCTTTTAACGACAGTTGTCTTCCCTAAAATTAGCAATATTCGTTCCTCAAACTGTAAACAGTTAACATAAAACCCACAAACTTTTATTGAAGTCAATAAATCAGATAATACAATAAAATAATAACTCATTTTATAGTAATTTATTTATCATATTTTATCATTGAAGATAGAGTCGTGAATTGTCTAATCTAATTATTTATGATTTAATTTACGCTAGTCGGTGTATGAAACATGGTCTCATAGCTTACGTCACAAAAATAAATTTAGTGTGTTCAAAAACAAGGCGCTTAGGAAGAAAGATACCTGGTCCAAAAAGGAATGAAGAGAAATTGTAGTGAAGGAGGTTACACAATGATGAGCTGCATACTCTGTACTCATCACAAGATATTGATAGGATAATCAAATCTCATAGATTACGGTGGGCAGGACATGCAGCGTGATTGGGAGATTCTAGAACCTTGTTTTTGTTCAAGGTACTGAATGGCAAATATAATGTTGAGAGAACATTGGGAAGATGCAGATTGGAGGATAACATTAGGATAGCGCTGAAAGAACCAGGGTGTAATGAGGTGGACTGGGTATAGCTAACTCAAGATAGGGATATACGGAGTACTTTCGTAAGTGCGGCAATGAGCTTAGTAATGTTATGGATAAAGAAAGTAGTAGGTCGGTAGATGTACGAACACAGATATGGCATTGATCCCAATGTCATAAAAAAGTGGTCGAGCTCTCTTAAAAAATGTTCTGAGCCATATAGTTTCACAAAAATTACAACATTTCTGATCTCTAATCAGGTTTTAGATCAACACCTGTGATTTGGACAAGTCAGAAAGTTGAAATTGATAAGTTTTCTCCTGGCCACGATGACTAATTATTTTAATTATGCCTTTATATCAATTAATATCAAACTTATCACTTGTGTGCCGTTGCTTTACATACAATTTTTTTAACATCACGTACACTACTGGTTAGTTAATACATGGAACTTTATAGCGCAAGAAGATAGGGTGGTATTACTGTAGTGGGGGTGAGGTGGAAAAATTGTATTCTTTGTTGTATCTTTATTTGCTATGTTACACGTTTAATACAACCGTAAAACATGTTATTTACTTATCAATCTACATATATTATATACTGTAACCAGGTGGAACAACTTAAATTGCAAGGAAATGTTTATGGCTATGCAAAAGAAACCGCCTGAGCTGAGTGTCTAGCCGTAGCACTATCACATGTATGGCTATCACTATCCTAGAACCATACGCGCATGCGCGCATACGGTTTTGTCATTGCACAACCCTATCATTATATATTACCTAATAAGCAATGCTTATATTATTTGCACCACGTCTTACTACCCTTACGGGATATCCGAATATTTAAACTAATTAGGTAAGTAAGAGGATTATTTAGTTTTATAATAAATGTACCCCATCTGCGTGGAGGAAAAATGGCAAAAACTTAAGATAAAAAAAACCTCAGGACCTCTAGTTGGGATTCTAATCTCGATCTCCTCATCAGTTACGCCTAAGCCCGCGTATCCACCAGTGTGAGTCCAGGCAGTAGTAATAACGCATGTACTTATTTATTTTAACAAATGAGTTAAAACATTGGTCTACTCCCGAACGAAAAGGCTCAACCCATGAGAGGGATAAGAAAGATGTTGGATGTATTATTAAGATCAAAGAAGATGAAAAAAAAACCCATTAACACGAACTTCACCACAATATGACTCCCAGCACAACCTTAAGGGGGCCGCCTTGGTACGTGAGAAAGTATCATTCGTGTTAGACCTCATGTCTTAAAATGAAAATGCTCTGTGCTGTTAT
>CABFWO010003978.1:0-74099 GCA_902155825.1 Timema genevievae
TTAATTAACTGTAAGTAAAATTTAAGATGGAGTAGGATCTTCCAATTCGTGGCAAGGCATAACCTGTGACTCTACTGACACACACTTCACTACTTCTTTTCTACTCCTACACTTAATCCTGATTTATATTGTGTAGTTTGTTTTTTCTTTATCTCTACCTCTATTTACTAACAACCTCAATATGTTCATCGTTTTTATTGTCATATTCCCTGTGTCAATCGACAACCTGAATTTATTGATAAAATCTACATTAACGCGAGCGAAGCCGCGGGCAAAAGCTAGTATCTAATAGTTGCATAATACAGCCCACGTGTGAATTTTTGTTGTTTTTTGCTAACATAATTTAAAGTGAATCTCAATGATGAGAAACAAAGGGGTTATCTTAAAAATATATAGCCTACTAATGGTTTTATTCGAAATTGCATTTTACCCGCTTTGGTGGCCGTATGGTCTAAGGCGCTACTCTCACAATATAATATACTGATGAGAACTGGGAGATTGGAGTTTGATGCGGGTCGGGTGAACTGAGGGTGGTTTTTACTAAATGGTTTTCCAATCTCTCACGTCACGCAAATTTAAGTACACTTCCTCAAAATTCAACCTCCCTAATCCCTTACCAATAAGCGTAATTAGTACATAGGCATATAACTCGGATGGGTGGTAAGATGCAGTTTTAATAAAAAAATTACATTATTAATTATTTATAATGTTTACAAAAAAATCAAAACAAAGGTTTTGTTTTTAAATGATCCAAAGCTGTATTAATGTAGCATTTTTACTCTCGCAGTTTCGTTTTTAACAGGAGGAAGGCTTTGAGCAGATAATTGCTTGTGGTACCAGGAATATGTAACTGTGTATAATTGAACTATGGGAAACTAATTAATGTTCCTTAAGATAGGTTGATTGATGAGTGGAAGCTTGAGGACAAAATTAATGAAATTGAAGGTGTTAGAGCGGACACATTTTGGAGTTATTTCTTAATATTTTATAATCCAGCTGAAAACATCAAAACACATTCAGCTCTATGTAAAGTTGTAAAAGCTTCCCTATCTCTTTCCTATGGAAATGCGAATTTTGAAAAAAGGTTTTCCTCCTCAAGTAGAGTCCTCACAGAAGATCGGGCCCAAATGTCAAAACATACATTAAATCCATATCTAACTAAAAAAAAAATGCATCACAACATTATAATAATAAACCAGATTAGTGACCATTACAAAACAATTATTAGCTCTTGCTCACAAAAGTTTTCAAAATTACTTGGAATAAAATAAAATACAAATTGATTATAAAAAGAGGAAAGAAAATAAATGCATTGAAAGAAGAAAAGAAGCCAATTTAAGAAACATCACAAAAAGAAAGGAAGAAATTTTGAAACATGAAGATTAAACTAAAAGAGAAGCGGAAACTTGAAGAATAAAAATGCAAAACTGCAAATAAATTGTTCACAGAAACAAATGAAAGGTTACATAAGGCTTTGAAGAAGAAGAATTTTCAGGAAGCAGAAATGCCCAAGCAATGTCGGAAGGTGTTTCCCAAGTAAAGAAAGAGGAAGAAATTACCATAAGAGAGATAAACCACCTTCAAAAGAAAATTGAAAAACACAAAACATCTTTAATAACTTTATTATTTAATTTAAAAAAACTAAAATATGATTTAGTTGTCTTTAGCTTTTTTCCAAATAAAATATTGCCAACCATTGTTTGTATACACCCCATCCAGGATAAAAGCTCAAATTACATTTCTTTTTAGATTTATTTTGGCGAATTTCTTAAAGTTAAGTTAAACTTTGATCTTAACTGGCCTTTTTGATAGGGAACAAAGAAAAATACACATAAATGATTTATATTCCTGGGATATTATTGTCACTTTTTGTCACTTTTAATCGTCTCAAAAGTCACTTTTTAATCACTCTTTTACGGATTCTTGTCACTTTTCTCACTTATTTGAATAAACTTCGGCACATGCATCCCTGAGATAGACTGAACGGGTATTAAAAACCCGGGAACCCATCGATGACTTTAACCTCCCCGAGGTTGCCCTTGACAACAGACTACTGCCCGAACCCAACTAAATTATTACTTATATCATCCATCCCATTTATCATTCAAGATTGTAACAAATAAAAATAAAAACATATATTATCAAACAACAAGGCCAGTAACCATCTCATTTTATTCTATATATTGTCTCTAAACCCACTTATCACCGTGTATTATTAATAGGCCTCGAGGGGTGAGTATTGCCAATCTATTGGTAGTCACCACCCTCCAACTACACCGAAACATATTATATAATTGAAATAAAAAGTTTTTCTTACCCTTCACAAAAAAACTACCACCAATTGGCCATTTAAAAAAAAATCCCACTTTTGAAACTTTGTGACACCACATTTCAGAAATCCCACAACAATATATCTCTCAATATTCATATGTCCAATCGGTTGCAGAGGATGCAAGCATCCTAAATCAACCAATCCCCGCCTTCACCAAAGGCAAAACTGCGTGATTCACCTCACTCACTTCACAGGTAGTAAGACGCAGTGACGTGATAAGACACCTTAGCTCAGTCGGCAGTACATCTACACCCTGAGCTAAGGGCCCTATTCGATTTCCACAAAAAAAAAATCACCGGTTTAATTGACCCTTATCCTTTTCCGATGATGAATTGACGGCCGGAGTAGCTACTTGGTTTTGATCTAGACTTAAGCTAGTTCGTAAGTCTTAATACTAATATAATCAGTCAGTTCAAATAGTGCGCGTTAGATATCATAATGATGATGATGATAATAATAATAATAATAATAATAAATATTCTTCGCGGTTAGTGAGAACTACCCAAGGTGCGGTGCCGATTGGACTCGCGTTATTGAGTTTCATGTTATATATACTTACACCTCGGCTGCTCACGCTTAGCAGGGCATGAAATGATTCCAGCCCAGGATAAAACAATCCTAATCCACTTCCCCTGAACCTATAAAAACAACACTTGGATTCCTCCTAATACCTGTAGTAACTTTGTAATAATGTCGGAGAAAAGTCTGATGGGGTAGTGAGAATAAAGAGCTATTCAATGGAGCCTAAACAAAGCTTTAGTTTCAAAGCTAACCAGCCAGTCTCATGGTTATAGTGGTGAGTGCAGCTGTCTACGAACCTAGGGGTCTCGGGTTCGATTCTTATCTGGCACCACGGGTGATTTTCCCGAAAGGGTGAGGGATAATAAAGGTAGAATTTAGTCAATATATAGCCACATTTACGCGTAAGGAGATTGGGAAAACACTTAAGAAAAATGAATCTGTAGATCCAATTTGGATTTGAAACTTGATCTCACTAGCAAATCAAACCATATTAGCTTAACACCTTAGTCCACGTATCCACCGATGTAGTTTACATAATCTTAAAATAACTTTAAGGTAGCGAGAAAATACGAACGCTAAAATGAAATGCTACGTAGGCGGTTCCTTTGGGCGCTGTCAGCAGCCGCTGATGCAGCAAACTCCTACCATGTGACGTCATCAACACATTTATCACTCCAGGTTAAGTAGGGGTAATACACAGCCAAAACCCTGTTGGGGGGGATAGTTTTACTATGTATATACAGTTGTATAATAATAATACATTACAATGGCATAAAAAGAGAACAAGACGTCACCTACCATGAATATCGAAATTAATGTTTGAAAACTAAATTATTTTTTCAAACAGAATCACGTCCTGATTTTAATCATGATGAAGTTTAAAATATGTTTTATTTATAGATTTCATTAGCCTGCCGGCGTAGATAGAGCATTATTTATTGTTGGACTTTATAGATCCCAGGTTATAGCCAACTTTTCATAGAAAAGACCTTTTTAAAAAAATGCAAATTCTTTTTGCGGCCAAAACTGATAATATTTTATTTACTATACTGTATTATTGGGGATTAACTATTGATAATAGGTCTATATATCAAAAGTGACATCTGTATATCACATGACTTTGCGTATGAATGCGTGAAAGTAGCTCTAGTAGTGTTTCTAACTGTCTAATAGAACTCTAGAAGAGCTACTAGATTTACTTACACTTCTTCATACGTCAAGTCATGTGATCTGCAGATGTCTCTAATGATAGATAGCCTATTATCAATACTTATACTTTCCTTTACATCCATTACTGTTTCCAGCCTGTGGCCTGGGTCAGTTTTTTTTATTCAAGCCATACATCTTCCACTACCGGCTTGCTAGGCCTGTCGTAGCTCATATACCTTATAATATAACTTAAGACTAGGGCAGACACAACAAACACTCCCCGGCAGTTAATTTATCACTGTGAAATGGCAAACCCACATTTCACCAATGACACATTTTTCGGCCATGCTGGGACTCGAACCCGGGATTCTTAGCTCATTAGACAGACACGCTACCGACTGAGCTAAGATGAGGGATCAATACCTTTAAAATAGCATTAATAATTAAGTAAATTGCTACCTATACATATATATATATGTATAGGTAGCAATTTATATATATATATATATATATATATATATTAGCACCAAGTCTTAATACCCATCCGGCTTGTTCGCTTATGTACTGATTACGCGAACTGTTTTAGAGATTAGGAAGGTTATATTCAGAGGAAGTGTACCCGCATTTGCATGGAGGGAGAGTGATCAACATCTTGGAAAAAACAACAGTACACCCGACCAAGTTTCTAACCTCAATCTTCCCATCAACGACACTCTAAGACAACTGTGATAGTAGCGCCTTAAACCATGCGGCCACTGAGGCGAGTGTTATCAATATTGACCACAAATAGTTCGTATCTTTTAACTGTTCTTCCTATGAAAATTTAACTGTACCTTTTTTTAAACTAGGCCTGTTAGAGTGATTGAGTGGTAACAGAAACTAATATCACATCCAGAGGCTCGATTTGACTCCAAGCTATGTCTTGATTAGATTAGTATTGGTTTAACTCTAGTGTGATACTGGATTGTTGGTAACGGGGAGATCGGGGTTCGAATATCAGTCGGATGCACTAAGGGTGGTTTTCTTAAATGGTTTTTCACTTCCCTTCTCGAAAATGTATGCTCATTTACTCTAAAATTTTAAACTACTCATCCTTAATACACCAGCGTAATTAATATTCCGACACCAGATCTAAGTCAGTACCGTCTTATGTTCAATTCCCGACATGACCGAAAAATGTGTCATTAATAAAATAAGGGTTTAACAGTGAATAAACAAACTGCTAGGGGGGAGGGGGGCAGGAGGCTAGATGGTGTGCCTATCCTTGGTAAAGGAAGCTTAGCAAACCAACGTAACAGATGCCAACAAATAGTTGCTGTCAAATAGCAATAAGCGAAATTTTTTGTAAATCCAAACAAATAAAAAACTAACCTAATTAATGTATGCGTACAACCCGAATGTGTATTAAGACCAATTGGGGAAAAAAAGTATTAGTATAGTCTGATTTTCATATGAAGTCTTTTATTTGAAAACTGAAAACTCATGTTACCCCAATGACGGGGGGGAATCACAGTTGAAGTTATATTCTTTGCCAGTATATTAATAAAGTCGAGTGAAATTAGACAGTAATCCATAAGAAAGTATTATTAGAAACTTATGATGACCTTATAATTAATAAATCAAATAAGAAATATTTCTAGAATGCCTAGTTTTTAGTGATTTTGAGTCAATGTTGGTGATCCAACGCGGGCTTTCTATAATAATCAGGGTTTGTGTAACTTCGTATTATTCTCCTCATCACATGATTTTTGGAGGGAGGGTTTAATGTTAAATTATTTTTTTTCCGTGCATCATTTACTACCTGTCCGGACTGTCCATATGTTTTGTTTACACTGATGGGGTAGGGACGAGGAAGGAAGAATTTGGAGAAACTATACCCTCATTTGCGTAGAGTGAACGGGGTTGGCCATTTATGGAAAACTCTATAATATATTGAGCCGGAGTCCCGATCTCTAAGTCATTTGTGAGCCAGACTAGAAACTAACGCCTTATTCGCATTAGTGATTGTAAGGGTAAAGTCACACAAAGAGCGGCGCGGGATGGCGCGGAGCGATGACTATGCAGACAGGGAGCTTAGCGGAGCGGAGCATTCCTCTCAGTACCCTATTGCATTCAGCATCATGTCTTTGTCGGGACTGCAACGCAATTTGTTTCTCCCCATTACACACCCATTTTATTTTAACTATCATATTTTTACTAGCGTACAAAGTGACCACGTTCAAAAGTACACATTTTAAATTCATAGCTCTTTTCACATTGCTTCAAGAGCAATAGAGACAGTGCTAGAGTCAGATTGTGAAGAAAAAACTTATCATCGCAATCAAAATTAGCTGCCACCTCTTCCCATAGCTTGTCAACTATCCCCCGGTTGTGGTGCTAGGTTACAACACTTCTACCTTTTCAATACCCTTTCATTCAAGAGCTGAGACACAGCTTGTATACCAACATGGGACCGAACTCCGACAACCTACCTTACCAAACACTCTTAACGGAGTCAAATTCGTATTAGCGCATTTCTTTTATGGTTCTAGGAAATTATTTTTAAGAATGTCCTTTAAACATGACGTGTATTAATATTAGGCCTATGTTTATGTGGCATGTGTATATTAGGTACTTTGTGTGAAGGTGATTATTCATATGTTATTATACTATTGGAGTAAAAAAAGGTAATAAGCTTTATTTGATGAAAAAACTATTACTCCCAGTTCATCCCACCATCTTTTATAAGTTTACGATAGAAGGCCATTGACGCTGTTATTGCTATTTGAGTGGTTGTTTAAACGAACACGGCGCTTAGTGGAGAAATTTATTTAGTGAGTGACATTCTTTCTGTCGCCTACACCACTAAGCACGGAGAGTCAGAATCACCAAAAGGGATTAAACGTTTTCTTGTCCCTTTAGAGGCCACTATCGACATTGTACTTTGAACCAGTCAAATGTTAAGGTAGTCAAACTGGTTCCGATACGTTCGTGTTAAAGAAATCAAATGTGTCTGCATGTCTAGTTAATTAGTCAAATTTATCATTATACTACAATCCAAATTATCCATGCTGATAAATTTAAGAACATCTATAGGCCTAGAAGGGTTGTTAAACACACAAACAGAGAGATAAATAATTAACACGGCTGTTTGTTAGTTTCATAGGTAGGAGAGAGAAGGAGAGTTGGACACAAAGAGAGAAAGAGAGGTAAACAGACAAGTAACACAGCTGTACAGTTTCATAGGTAGAAGAGAGAAGGGCAATTTATTTGGTAACGCTTCTTATTACCTGTCTAGGATATTTGTATTTAATCACACCAATGAGAAAGGTATAATTCATAAGAAGAGTATCCGCATCAGTGTAGGGAGAAAGTGGGAAGCCATTGAGGAAACACAACACTCATGAAACCCGGCCAGGATTCAAACCATGACCTACCCATCACAAGCAAACTAGACTACACTGAAGATCATCTCTAAATATATTTACACAAACATTTAGGAACTGTATGTTTACTATTAAAAAACATTGTTGTCATTCGCTCGTTTTTATGTGGTCAAGCTTCCCTTGTATGAAACAAATTTTGCAACTCTGGTTCATCGATGTTTCCATTAGCTCTTTCTTACCGCAGCACACCACTTTCCGACATAACAGAAAACGAGGAGATTTGGCAACAGTTAACTGAGAGAGAGAGAGATCAATGTAGAGAGAGAAAGAGAGATAGTGTTTGTTGAAAATAAAGGGAGAGCGAAACAGATTAGTAACATAGCTGCTGGTTGACCTGGTGGTCTAGGGGTAAGGTGTCAGACTTCTGTGCTGAGGGTCCGGGGTTCAATCCTCGGTCCCGGCACAGATTTATCTGATTGCCAAACCCTTCTTTCACCTCTGACAAGACGTGTATTAATCACAACTTGTGAATGTGTGGAATGCCAGGCCTCCACCGTGGTTCGGATTCCACGTTAAACTGTAGGTCCTCCATCTCGTCTCACAATCACCCTACCATTACACATTAGCGTATATGCGTATAACCCGAACGGGTAGTAAGACGCGGTGCTAATAATAATAATAATAATAATAATAATAATAATAATAACATAGCTGCAAAAGTTCACATATCATATACAACGGATCTTTATTTATATAAAAGGTAACCACTAAGGGTAAGGACAGGTAGAACGCTAGGGAGTCAGTGCTGACAATTATTATCAAGCACAAGTAAAGTCAACATTGTCTAGTGTGCCGCCACACAAAGGGAGCTTGTCGGCGCTCAATCAGCGCCGACCAACAAGCAAGAATGTTTGAAAACATTTTATTTCCGACACTTTGTAAGCTTGCTGACGCCCTCAAGGTAAATGTCAGAGCGAATAATTTTTACTTTTAAAAAAAACAAAAATTAAATATCATACTTTTATTATTTTTTAGATTGAATGTCAAAAATGTTTTTACTTAACAAGGTCAAAAAGTTAAGCCATATTTTCTAGAGTAAGAGTCAAAATATGTACTTTTTAACACATCATTACATATTTTAAGCATGATTTTTTTTAATATTTCAGAGTTGGTTTCAAAATAATTTCATTTTCTATTCAAGTATAAATATGATCATTTCTAAAATCAACATCAATTAAAGAACTATATTCAATCTTATAATTACTGTCAGAATTTTCACCTCTTTGGTAAAAAAAATATATCAAAAAAGTAGTTATTGCCACAATGATTACTCTTTAATAAAAATGCAGTAAACTAAAAAAAATCTACTTCCCCTTAATTTTTTCTTTTTTGAACACTGTGATAAAATTGACCAACACATTTCATGGATTGAAAAGTGACATTTGAAGAAAAAAAAATCAGCAAAACAAATCACTAGTCGTTCTTCTGGGAGGATTAGTTGCTAATGCCAATCATACCATTATTTTTATCCAGGGTTCTTTGATCTTGTTGATGATGTAGTTAAGAGTGCAATATATATCCTTATATAACCAAACAAATTGTTTATGGTCTGTTTTTAACTGTTGTAAAAGGTGAAGATATTCTCAAACTCTTCAACACCCATGATTAATTTCACGCACTCCTACTCTCTTCCTACACAGAATTTTGATTTAAGTATTTTTGACCAAAAAGAGTTTTATCACTTGAGGAAGACATCCTTCCCCATGGGAAGGCTATCTGCAAATTGCACTTGTTTTCAGCTTTTCACGTGTCCACTAATAAGTGCTTACAACCAATGGAAATATGCGCTGGTAATCGAGAGCAACAATCGTGCCGATTACCAACTTTCTACGTGGCCGTACCTTAAGGTTGTTTGACGATACAACTAGACTAGATTACAACATGTAAATATTTCAAAGCGTAAATAAATCTCAAACGAATTTCGTTACCACTAGACTAATCTTGTAAAATTCCATGGTTTTTTTATCACCCCTATATATACGCCTATTACACGCCTATGTACTAATTACACTAATGTGTTAGTAAATAAGGAAAGTTCTCAATTTAGAGGAAGTACACCCGCATTTGTTTGGAGAAAGAGATAGTGGAAAACCATTTAGGAAAAACCACCCTCAGTGCACTCGACTTGGATCAAACCCTTATATACCCATCTTCGGCAGTTTAGTCTAACACCAGATTAGCGCGTTGGAGCATGCGGCCACCGCAGCGGGTGTTTTCTGATTGAACGACCCCTATTTATTTTTAAATAAATGGTTGTGATTGTAGCAAGGAAATAATTATGAATTTTGTGATTAAGAATTTTTCTGGATGCCAACCATTTCAAAAGAAGAAGGTACATACAGTTTCCCGTTTCTATGCAGGCTTACTGTTTAACAGGATGTTCACTGTTTCACCACAAAAATGACGGAATGGCAAGTGGCCAAAAGACGTTTACTATTATCTTTGTAAATCATGTCATATAAAGAATGGTCTGACACCTTAGCTCAGTCGGTAGCGTGTCTGCCTACTGAGCTAAGAGTCTCGGGTTTGATTCCCGTCATGGCCGAAAATGTATCATTGATGAAAATACGGCTTTACCCTTTAACATTGATGAATTAACGGCCGGAGACTGGATATTGTGCTTGTCCTAGTCTTAATTTAGATTTTAAGACATATTAAGCTACGACAGGCCTAGCAAGTTGGTAGTGGAAAAATATATGATTTGAATAAAAAACTTACCCAGGCCACAGTCTGGAAACAATGGTGGATGTAAAGTAAACTTGATGAACGATCTACTTGGATTGTGTTACTCTAGTTTAGCCAATGCCCACCTATTCATATTTATTTTTCGTAGCTATTGCTTCGCTCTCAATTAAAATTATCTCCATATTCAATTTCACAGTTCGTTTACCTATAAAAGGCTCTGAATGTTTTTTAGACGTTTGATCAAAAACCTTTTTATTTTGGTACAAACAACAAATTAAAGCGTTTGTCATAAAGTGACAGCTCGTTTTAAATAGTTTACAAGCGGTCTACACATAGTGTTTGTTTTAATTGACTATTACTTCAAGATATGTTGGCTTTATAATATTTTGAAAAATTAATTAGTAAAAATTGTTAGAACTATATAAAGGGTACAAGGGAAAAAGAAGCAAAGTCACATTATACACATTTTCCAGGACAGCAACTTTTATATCTCAAACCTTATAAGGAGCCCAGCCAATACTTTATTTTTTTAAATTAATATAAATATGACAAAGAGCTCTTCTAACCATAATATAAAATTCATTAAAAACCCTTGAGGTACACAGGTTTAAATTAGATCTTTCACGTGTGACAGCACGGCTAGAGGACCGTGGACGGCCTCCATGGTAGCGACGGCGTATCTCGATCTAGGGACGACCACCGTGGCATGAACGGTGTGCCGAAATGTTCGAGATAAATTGTGTCTGATGCATCTCCTCACACGCCGCGGTGTTTCATCTTCAGCCTTCAGTCCTACGTTGTTCGTTGTGTTGAGTAGACGCTATGACTACTAGAACTTTCTAAATCGGTATTGAGGCATTAATTGCACATGTGGAATTGATTCCGGTGCTTTGAGACAGAAGTTAAGAGGAGTACAAATCTCGGACTAAGTCAGCTTCGATGGAGGTTTGTGCTTTAATCAACCCAGTGAGTTGATTAAAGCACAAACCTCCATCCAAGCTGACGATGATTTAGTCCGAGATTTGTACTCCTCTAAGCTTCTGTCTCAAAGCACTCATTTTATAAAAACGAGCAAGATAATTTCGTTTGGGAAGCCACCTTAACACGAATGATATATTTGAGTAATATTGTCATGAATAGGCCGATATATAATACATAAACACAAATATATTGGAACTAATTAATATATAAAAATCACCGCAATATATATCTACAACTGCATTGCGAATTTGAGTAATATCGTTAAGAGATAAATATCATCAAGTCGTTACTGTTCAGGAAATATGCTCGAATTACTCTAAATATAAGCAAGATAACTGCTAACGTAGAAGGTGTCAAGTAGAGGGTTGAAAATTCTCAGAAATCGGTTTCCAGCCGAGAGCAAATAGGGGAAAAAGATGGGTGGAAATAACCAACCAGATAACGGTAAAAGCCAACAATTAGGGTTTTCCCTAAGTCCCTTGTCATTTTGCCAACTTTCCCTTGAGAGCTGCTCGCACGCGTACCACTGGGGGTACGCGTATTCCAGTTTGAGAACCACTGCTTTATATGATATGGGTATATGTGTGTGTATAAATTATATGCAAATTAAGAAATATAAATATTTGTTATCTTAGAATAGGGTATCTATGGGTCTCGTAAGAAAACGCAAGTTTTTAATAATAATTATAGCTAATTTGATAGCAGCTTCAGATATAACATTTTAGAAAACATTCTAAAGAAATGTTTAAATGAGTGTTATTAATATTAAATCATAAGACTTTAAACTAATGTAGTAAATATTAATTAAATTATATTAGACACATTTACAATATGAGTTCAAAAATATTTAATAAATAGGGCAAAGATTGAACCAATTTAAATAATGTAAGAATTTAAAATGTTGAATATTTAGTAAAAACAATTTTTAAATTTATTATAAATTGTAAATGTATTCAATACAATTTAATTAATTCATCATTACAATAAATTTGTAATGCATTAGTTTAAAGTCTTATTATCTTAGCTTCAGAAATTATAGAGAATGTTCAAATATTCAAATCTGCATTTGTTCGCTTAGTAAAATGAGAATTCAAACATTATATCAAATACTATCATCATTGCGTTACTAATAGCGGTTAATTAAATGAAGATTGGTGAATTCTATGTTTGATGCACTGGCGGGAACGCAAACAATGGGGTCGAACAATTACCCCAATTATCAGTTACATTGATCTGCTCTATAATTCTGCCATAAGAAAAGGATCAGTAGTAATAATTTTACAAGTGCATGATGGATACATTTTCTCTTAACAAATTAATATTAGTTTATATGTACGATTTTAATAATTTACAATTAGTATTATTTCTAATAATTTTATTTGTTTACTGTTGTTAAAAACTGCTAATGGAATTTAGATGCATTTACAATTTTAAGTAATAAGTTTGTATTTATTTATCTTTTATGAGTGCGTTTAATACACGTGCTATTAAAGTCTTAATCAAAATGGTAGAAGTTAAACACAAACTAAAAGAGTGGGAAAAATGAATACAGATAAACTTCAACGAAGTTTGATTGTAGAGAGTATGGGATATAAAACAACCTTGGTGCGATCGTGTTTTTTTTTTGTACACCACTTCTTATTACTTGTTCGGGCTATCCATATATTTACAACAATGGCTTAGGGATGAGGAAGGTAAATATAGACAGGAAATATATTGATACTTTTGTTGATAGAGAGTGTTAAACAATTCATAAATAAATAACCTCCTCTTTCGGATCAGGGTCAGGCACGCCACTCACGAAGCCAACCCTGTCTTTCATTTAAAAACAAGGCCCACTATTCGTACGGTCTAACATTAATTTTAAATGAGAGTCAAGCACACTAACCCTTTAGCCAAATCTATTCGTATTAAGGGCCAGTTTCATAGTCAAATTTAGTACGCCTCAAGTGCGGCGCTATACTAAATACAGGACGACACCTACCTGAAATTGAATGGAATGGGCCAGTTTCATATGCGAAACTGGCCCATTCCATTCTGGTCTAGGTAGGTGTCGTCCTGTATTTAGTATCAACTCGCACTTGAGGCGTACTAAATTTGACTATGAAACTGGCCCTAAGTGTTCAGAAATAATAAAAATCATAAAATTATCAGTGAGCACGCAGATTAAATATCAGGATTATATATTTTGGATTGTAGGTGATGGTCAGGTCAAAGTTATAATTCCCTTTGATTGTATTTAGGGTGGTTTTCTCAACATATTTTCCCAATTTCTCTCCACGTAAATACGAATAAGTTTCCTCTAAATTTGACCTTTCTCATCCCTACTCCATTAATGTAAATATGCGGATATCCCCGAATGAATAGAAAGAAGAGATGCACAAAAACATTAAAAATATTTTTGCAGCGTCTTACCACCCATCTGAGATGTTCCAAGTAAATTAATTGGGTATATATTAGTAGGATTTAATTTAGATGAAACGTAACCGAATTTTGTCGGAGATAAAGGAGTAAACCATTTAGTAAAATCTCTTTGGACACCGAGCCGGGATTTAAACTTGGGTCTCCCATTATCGGCCACCCAGACTAAACGAGCTTAACGTTTAGTACACATGCATACCATTTCATTAAAAAAAAATTAATTTGCTTCAGCCCATTCGTTTATTTCAAAATAAATATTGAGATGCAAATAGTTTATTATTTACAATTTTAACATTAAAAAGCTTCGTAATATTCATAAAGTTAGTAATTGAATTGTGTGTCGAGTCTTTTGTGAAGCGTAGGGCTGAAAACATAACTACCGTGGGTAACTGTCTATTGTATTTTCAGACTAATATTATTATCGGCGTAGAGAAAATAAAACAAGTTTGACATGATGAAATCTAATATGTGGTAAATTTACAGAGAACAATTCCCAAGTAATATTGAGTCTGACCTTCAATACGTGTGACCCACAGGTGTTTTTATTTTGTGGTCGTTTTACTGTCCAGCACGATAACCACTCGAGTCTAGAGTATCAAATAAAAATATGATAACATTTACTATACACATGACCTGACAATTTCCACCAAAATGGGTACACGAGAGAAAATGTTAACGTTTTGGCATCCAAACAGGAAAGTCGGCATAGAATATTAATAAAGGCTGTCAGGAAGATTAATATAAATATTTAGGGTATTTATTTTGTGCATCATCCATCCGGGCTATCTATAAATCCATTACAATGAGTTACGGGATAAGTGAATTAGAATTTAGAAGAAAATTACCCGCATTTGTGTGGAGAGAGAGAAAGAGAGAGAGTGCTAAAACATTTAGGAAAAACACCCAAGTACAACCGGGTGGGACTTGAGGTCTAACCTCCCAGTGACAGGCAAACCGAGTAGGAGGAAATGTCTTTGCCCACGTGCCCACCAGTGCAGGTTTTTATTTAAGTTAAAAACTATAAATGTAAGGAAATATTATGTATAGTTCAAAACCAACCACACCCAATATGGGGATTCCTCACCTCCCTCCGAAATTAAATAATTATGAAAAAACTTAAATAATATGAAGTTGGATTAAAATATAAAGCACATAAGATGTGTCGAGTATATAGGAAACATTTTAAGACCAGGCTTACAACTTGATATTAAAAAGTTATAATGCTAAGCACATTAAAATAACCCCTAAAACTCTTCCCAATAGAAAAAAGTACCAAAACGATAGCTTTGAAACAATGTATGTTTTAATACAATCCCATAGCCAGATACAATTTACAATTTTATAAATACCACCTTATTCACATTTACTATTTAAAAAACAAGAAAATATAGGCAGAATAAAATATATTCAACTAGTAGCTATTCTGATATTTAAGTTTATTATTGTTCCAAAGGCTCTAAACACAAGTAAAGGGCTACTAACACCTTGGACCACTCTGATAGATGCTTCAGAAACCCTCCTACCACAACAATTTCGCATAAAGTTAAGAGTGAATAATTTCAACCTGACTGGGATTCAAACTCACAAAACCACTAGAGCTGGTTAGTCCTACAAGAGAAATTGCATCTTAAAGGTCTTAACCACTAATGATGAACTAAAATTTATTTCAGATAATAATAGTAATAATTATTTTTTATTATTATTATTATCTATTAATAGAATATAAAAATCCTACAAACTTTAATTTCTTTGAAATTATAAAGTTCTTTACGCATTTGAAAACTGTAACTAGCTCTTTTATAAGGAGCAACTTTTTTCAAAATAGTTTTAAAATTCGAAATAAAACTACATTTTTAAAACATGCTATGAATTTTCTTCGAAGACCAATTTAGGATGATCGAAAACAAGGTGATTAGGAAGATATTTAATTCAAAAAAAGAGATGAGGCTACTGGGTAAAGTAGGAAGTTACATCACGATGAGTTACATAACCTGTACTCATAACAGGACATTGTTAGGATAATCATGACTCGTAGATTACGGTGGGCAGGATATGCAGCGCGAATGGAAGATTCTAGAACCTTGTTCAGGGTACTGACTAGCAAACCATTGGGAAGACCTAGACGCAGATGGGAGGATAGCATTAGAGTGGACCTGAAAGAGATAGATTGTAATAAGGTGGACTGGATAGAATTAGCTCAAGATAGTGATAGGTGTTGTACTTTTTTAAGTACAGCAATGAACTTTCGAGTTCCTAATGCCATAGAGTAGTTATGAATTTTCTTCAGTTTTTATTCATGAACAAATGATTAGTGTATAAATTTAGCACATTTGAGTGGCTATTATTATAACTACTTAATACAAGCTAAAAAAAATGAATTTACCGAAATTAAATTAGTTTAATAGTTCCCCTAAGTTCTATAAAAAAGAATTAAACCGCCCTCCTAAATCTCCCTTTCCTTCTAAATTTTACACTGGGTATGACCTTGATAGTATGCACCTACTTATCCTCTCTTACCCCCCCCCTCCCCCAAAAAAAAATTCTGGTTGCACCGCTGTTACAAAAATTGATACCTTAAAGCAGCCGTGGGCAAACTACAGCCCGCTGGCCGCATGTGGCCCCCAACGTTAATGTTTGCGGCCACACACAAATTTAAAACTTTCACGATTTTACTAACAAAAATGACAAATTAAATAGATAATAATCAGTGCGTGTTTTTGAACATGTGAACTAATGAGCAAGCTCGTTTATAATTTTTGTGTGAAAATAAAGTTCATTATTTAGTAAATTTAGATTTTTATCACATGTGGCCCGCCAAAGACCTTACAGATGTCCAATGTGGCCCTCGGGAAGAAAAGTTTGCCCACCTCTGCTTTACAGCTTCGTAAAATTGAAGGTAGACTATTTAAAACCCGTTATTAGTTATTTTTAAGTGTTTGAATTTATACAGAATTTATGTTTTACTCGCATATAACTTTATAATCGTGGGACGCTATATGGCCGATTTGGGTGGTAGTTGGATGGGTGAGAAAGAAATATTATAGATAGAGAGACTTGCTGACTATTTGTGTACGTGACTAAAGAAATAGCAATAAAAAGAGGGAGGTGGGAGGAAAAGATGTAGAGAAAAACGCACTGTTGATTATTTTTTGCTATGTTCTTTGATTTATTCTTTATTTTCTAAACTGGAAACTGAGTGGGTTTTTTATCTGTCTGATTTTGACTACTTTACGAATTGAGTATATTTTAGTATGACTATATTATTTACATTGAAAATATTTAAGTTAGTATTGGTTTTATTTATATGTGTAGGGGAAACACTTTTTTTTTGCAGGTCCGGTCTAACCGCAAATTTATATTACTAGCTTAGGGACGATGAAGGTATGGTTTTAGAAGAAATCTATCTACATTCGGGTGGAGTGAGATTAGGAAATTATTTGTTAAGACTATAAAGTGGCACGCGATCACCGATACAGGTGAAAAATATGTTATTTTTGAGGGGGGGGGGGGGAGCTCCNGGAAGTCTCAATTCCACATTAGAATGAATTTCCGGTAATGGAGAGATCGTGGTTTGAATCGTGCCCGGATGTTCTGAGAGTGTTCTTTAGTAAATTGTTTCCCACTCTCCCTTCTAAACAAATGCGTATTCACTAACCCTAAATTATACCTTACTAATCCCTACCACCACATTGGAATAAATATGCAAATAGACTGAGTGGGCAGTAAGATATTGGCAACAAAATAATATTTAGCCAAGGATCCAAAGAAACATTTTCCGAAGGAGAGGAAGTAAGAGCATACTTAAAATAAATTTTAGATTAGTTTGTATTAGATATGGATAGAATATACTTTTTATTTAATACAAATATTAAAAAGATATAAGCATAGTTGGTTAACTAACATCGGTATTATGTTTCTTCAATTTGTATTTGGTTGAAAATAAGTGGATAATTAATGGTTGGGGACTTGTTTCGTTTAATCAAGGGGTTTCCATATATAAACTAGGGCTATACAAAAATGTAAATAAGTGTAACTTAATAATTGATGTTTCTAATTTAACTAAAAACAAGTAGATAAAACGATTTGTAAGTTCAACAGCTCCTGGTAAAGAATTAGTAGCCCGGAGTGTGATAAAAACGTGAACAAGTCATGCCTTTTATGAGGTCTGCGTGTGTACCAAATTTGGTTTGAGAACAGTTCATTAACTTGAAAGTTATAAACGACACACGCACACACACTAAGTTAAAATATTTTATTTGCAATGAGTCATGCTACTTTTGCCGGCTAGTCACATTTAATTGTACCAATGAGTATGGAGCATCGCACTGTATGTAGCAAAAACTTGGACTCGTAGGAAGACGGAAAATAAATATTTGGAGATCTTTGAAATGTGGTGCTGGAGAAGACTTGATAAGATCAGGTGGACAGACAGGGTGACAAATGAAGAAGTCCTAAGAAGAGTGGGTGAGAAGTGAACCATTTTGGATTCATTTCTTCGGCGGAAATTGACACTGGATCGGACACATCCTTAGGAGGAACTGTCTTCTGCATGACGTCATAGAAGTAAAAGTTGAGAGAAATAGGAGCTAAGGAAAAAGGATGATTAAAATATTAGATTACTTTAAGGAAAGAAGACAATTTTGGGAGCTGATGGAGTAAGCAAAGGACAGGGTATATTGGCGGTCTAAGTTCACTGACAAAAAGAATGTACCTGTCGTAAGACAGAACAAATAAGTAGAAGAAGAAAGATAATGAAGAAGAAGGGGTCAAAAAAGTCTAATTTTGAGTAAATTCACCTGCGTCTGTTAGGAAGGTGAGTGGTGAATCATTTTATTTTTAAAAAAACCTCAATACACCCGGTTTTGATTCGAACCTTGACCTCCCCATCAACGACAAGCCAAACTAAACGAGTCTATATATTTAGCCAACATGTTCACTGACGTGGTTATTTGCAGAATCAAGCTTCCTTAAGGAGAAGCGAATAGTGAAACGTGATCCTTTTGAAAGGGTTGTCGGAAACCTACACCTTAAAGTGACATTCAGCGGTGTAAGTGATGGTTTAGTAATTGTTCTCGTGGGTTTAGTCAGAGATAAACTATACACACACCTGATCAATGTAACCAGAAACTAGATTGGTGGCATACTACCTTGATCTACCACGTTTCAGAGAGCGCTGTCATGCGTCACACATGTGGAGTACAGAGTTCACGGCATGTTTTATATTCAGTGGCGTTCGTGGAAACGTCCAACTTTATGTTTTCCATTTTGAGGTTGACAATAGAGTGCATTCCCATGGTATAAATTGACTGTTTCCTGCTTAAAACATTACTTCCTCTTATTTTATTACTTTAAACAAGTGGGAACACTCCATACTAAAACGCCCCGTTACTCGTGGAACTCTTTCTCATAATATTATGAAAGTTCCCTGCCTCATAATAAATCTAAAACCGTCAACCTCGGTGGTATTGGGGTAAAAGTTCTAGTCTCAGGGCCCGATGCTCGTGGGTCCAAACCCAGCTGAGGTCAACAAATTTTTCTTGAGCTATAAAAAAATCCGCAGCACAACTTCTTTCGGACGGGAAATAAAACCGTTGGTCCCATCCTGATTGTGGCATGTAAAACCACCCTGGAAAGTATTAGAAAAATATATTTTCCCGGCCAAACCCTTAGGCCCTTTCTCTCTCATTCATATAAATTCTCATGTGCCGGTGTAATCAGTTGGTTCAGAAAGTGCACGTTAAATACCTCAAATAAATACAACGAAAGTCTGCAACCAATTTGACTAGGGTCAATTTTATTTTAGTTTGTACTTTAAACATCATAGCAACTTGTTTTGTTCCCATTTAGGTTAAACGCATAGTATGTTATAATTATGCTACTGTATTAGTATTGAGTAGGGTTGAATTTAAATTAAATGTACCCACATTTTCGTGGAGGATGTGTGAAAGGAAAACCATATAGGAAAGTCACCTCCAGAACATTCTAACAGGATTTTAACCCCTTTCTCCCGGTCATCAGTAGTCTAGTATAGTCATTTAAGTTTTTTAATTTATTTAAGGTATTTAACGTGCACTTTCTGAACCGACTGATTATTTCAGTATTCAACTTATAAACTAACTTAAATCTAGAACAGATACAGCAACCAGCCCTCGGCCGTTAATGCATTACTGTGAAAGGACAAACCCTCATTTCGCCAATGATACTTTTTTTCGGCCATACCAGGAATCGAACCCAAGATATAGCAAGTGAGTTTTGGTGAATCCAGTTTTTACTCTTTACTTACTATAAATCTATTTGCAAGAATGGTTTAATTAGTGTATCAAATACATGCAATGTTTTACATCACACAAACTTCTGAACAGTTGTTTTATACTCACAATCTTACTATAAAAAAAATCTGGAAAAAATTGAGAGAACAAGTCTTGAATTTACTTATAATCTTTAGTTTATTTTTGTAAATAGTGTGGATTTTGAAATTGAGATCTTTTAAAATGGTGGCGATAGTGAATCCTCTGAAATGTGGCCCCATCAGTATTTTAAATTTCCAATCCGGCCCTTTTTGATCAAAAGTTACCACTAAAGAGGGTATCATGGCAATTAAGGCGATAATAAGAGAGTAGGCTACTAGGAGGATATTTTATATCGTGGAAAGGGGCCTATAGTGCAACAATAAACCCAAATGGGACCGTTCTACCCCCACTTCCCCCCTTTTCTCGATGCGACATTGGTCAAAAGCCAGCCGGAAAGAGGTATCCCCAAGATAAAAGCTGACAGCTGACAGCTGATGGCTTTGAAAAGCTACCAGACCAAATTATGTGTACCTACACCGAACCATATAATCTGCAAAAAACATGTGTTTAGCAGCTGTCATTTCTGACAGTCAAAATGTAGGTATATACCTAAATGTTGACTGTCAGAAGTCAGCTGTGAACTGTCAGTCAGCAGCAAAGAAGCCATGGGGCTACTGTATGTGTTAACACAATGGTTATTCATGGGGCCACCCATCCAGAGCGTTGGGGTGAGTTACAACCTTCTTAAAGTCCCAAGATATTCAGTAAGTGAAATGTTATTTAAAACACTATGGCTTACGCCAAAACGTTGTTGAAAGATACAGTCACGTAATTGTAGGATTAAAAACCTTTTATTTTTAATCCTGTAAGTTGAAAAATGACACCTGGACACGGGAATCGAACCTGCGATCTTTTACTTAGTACGAAAACGCTCTAACCACTGAGCTATCCAGGAGTCGTATGTACATAGATTTCTTTCTGTTTGTTTGTTTATAGTAAATTCAAAAAGTACTTAATATATACCATCACGCTAGCTCGTCAGCGAGCGAGGCAATGTTGAAAAAAAAGACTGTTAGTATGGCTACATTTGCGTTTTAAATTTGTAACAAGTCAAATATATTAATTTTTAACGTACACATCTTATTTGTAAGTCTCCTTGGCAACGAGGAGTTTGGAAATATCAACAAATCATGAATGTATGATTAATTCTTTTTTTCTATCTTACTTTCTTGCCAAACCAATTTCAATCCAAAGAGTAAATACAGATTATATTTTAATCTTAAATCCAAAGAGAAACTATATTTTGTGTGAATTGTGTTATATTCACATTATTAGGCCCATCGTGATTCTTTAACAAATAAAGCTTACACCTGGGTAACGTTCAACATCTTCATGTAATTTGGATACATGTTCAGACGAAGGGCCAGTTTAATAGTCAGATTTAGTACGTCTCAAGTGCGGCGCTATACTAAATACAAGACGTCACCTACCTGAAATTGAATGGAATGAGCTAGTTTCATATGCGAAACTGGCCCATTCCATTTTGGTCTAGGTAGGTGTCGTCCTGTATTTAGTATCGACTCGCACTTTGGGCTCACTAAGTCTGAGTATGAAACTGGCCCAAAGAGATTAATTCTCCCATTAAAAAGCAGACAAAATTAATAAAAAATGTTATACGGTAAGCAAAGCACATAGCCGACAATTTAAATACTAAGAAATATATTCCAATAAATGTATTCTAATTGAGATACTGTGTTTTGTTTGTCCCTACCTATCTCACGATTAAGTGGAAACACATTTAGGTTCTAGTGAGCTTGGGACATTGTGAGCCAAATTTCTGGTTCCATAGTGGTTTACTGTATGCGGTGTTGACTGTATTTTGAGATCTTGAGGCCTGAAACCTCGTGACCTCCGGTGTGTGTAATTCCAAACCCAAGAACAATATGTGGCACTTTTCAAGTCTATTTAGTGAAACCTATAGATACGTACCTCGTGTGTATTTAAAAAATCAAATATGTTGAGTCTAATGCTTTAGACTGCGTGTCAACTGGGAAGTACATCTTTAAACTCAATTAATCTAGCAATTTTAAACTTTAAATAAGTCGTTAGGGTAATATTTAGAGTGTGCACCATAGTATCTTATTTATATCCATCGTGAGGCTAACACATGTGGGCTCGGAGGAATCTAACCAGTATTTGGGTGGAGGGAGGATGTATAAACCCTATGAGAGGATGGATAAATCTTTTGGGAGGATGGATAAACCCTTTGGGACGTTAAAACACCCCCATCGCAAAAGACATGATTAGCTCATCGTTTAGTTTTAGATTCAGAGTGATCCATGTGAAGTTGCAATGTTTATGATCCATAACATAAGTTTGCTATCCAGATTTTGTTGCCCCAGGTCTAACTACCCATAAGAACTATCCCATATTTACTCTAATGTGGTGGGAAATATGAATTAGAATTGAAAGAAAGTGTACCCAAAATTGCGTGGAGTTTGTATGTTGGAATTATTTAGGAAATATTCCACCAAAGTCCACCCAAATAGGATTCAAACCACTGGCCTCCCTATCACAGGTCATTCATTATGTTGTGAGAGAGATGCCTTAGACTAGCGTGGTCCAATTTTTAATGACTTATGGACCAATCTTTATAATGCAGCAAACATGCGGGCCACAAGAAAATAAAATATTATTAATAATGGTGATAAACAAGTAGCACCTTCAATACCTTAGAACTAGAATACAAGTATAATATTATAATAGTCTTTAAGTCCACGATTTTCACGCCAATACATTTGGCGAAATGGCTGAACCTCTGACTGTGCCGCTAGTTTTTCGACAATGCAGATCAGGATTAGGGCGGTATTTCAGAGCAAATTTCTGTTATAAAAGTCATTTGATAAAATAAATATGATGTAGCTTTGACAATCCATTAAAATCTTTTATAAAATAATACATTTTACAAATATTTGATAAAAGATACCCCTTATAGACAGGGGCATGACGCCCCAGAATAAAGAAGCCTGCCACCTAGTTAAAAGGTGGGAAAATTCGAATTTTTATTAGATATGAACAGTATGGTAAGAAACATTCAGCTTTTTCGAGACTCACGTCAGGCCCTTAAGAATTCCGTTAATTTTTTTTTCTAAGAAATAACTTCGGTTTAGCAACAACAACAAAAATCCGATAAAATTGAGCAATAAAATATGTTGGTTTTCAGATAATCGATACAGCAGAGGTGACAGGCATGAGTTAATAATTCGATTGTCCATTTTTAACAAAGTTTGCTAGAGGTTGGCTAGAATACCTCAGAGTCACTCTAACCGCTGTGTGCTTGACAAAATTTTTATTATTTTATTTTTGCACCTGCAATTTGCAATTTGCTGCCCTAAACTTGCCACCTCACATATTTTCCGTCCTGGGCTACAGCCCATTGAGCTCATATGTAAATCCGCCCCTGCTTATAGAACATGTTCCAAGCTTTTATCAAAGAAAACAGCGAAATTTGAAAGTTTAATCTTCACATGCAAATAGTTAAAAATGTAACTGTCCAAAATGAAGTCACAAACTCTCAACACTTTGGCTATAATTACGGTGTTTAGCCATTGATGGTGTTAATGAAAGCCAATGAAGCAACGATGTGGTGAAATTGTTAATCTTCGAAGTGTTGCAGCTAATAATAATAAACGCATAGAAACATGTCATATACATACAAAATAATATATATTTTTTAATATGGGTTTAAAAGGGGTAATCCTGGTTGTAACACTCATCAATTATTTACGAGGGGAATGAGTTTACTTAAAGTGGATCACTTTGCTGAAAGTAAATCAGAAAGCTATTGAAGGCAATTATAGATGCAGAAACGGAGTACCTTGACCATGAGCTGTCTACAAGGTCTACATCCTCCAGTCTCAGCTGCCAAATACCTGGTTATAGCCAAATATAAACCCCTTCACCTGCTTATAGCCAAATATAAACCCCTTCACCTGCTTATAGTCAAATATCAACCCCTTCACCTGCTTAAACTCAAACATTAACACCTTCATCTGCTTAAACTCAAACATTAACACCTTCACCTGCTTATATCCAAACGTCGTCCTACCCATCAAGCTGTGATAGACAGCACATGTTTCATTCATTTAAAGAAACCTATACGTGCCATTTTGGGAAATTATTCACTCCATAGCATCAGCCCGTAATCGAGCTATACTGAACCTGCGGTCACCACCTGTTGGCGAAGCTAGTGTCATATTACAAGGATAGAGGATGTCATGTAGTCAGCACAACGAATCCTCCGGCCATTAATCTTAGTTTTCTGGACAGGAGCCGCTACTTTCTCCATTCAAATAGCTCCTCATTTGTCCTCGGTGGGTTGAGTTTGACTTCATTCCAGACCCATTACATCACAGACAAATCTGGAAGTGCCGGGGATCGAACCCGGGACCTCTGGAAATAATTAACAATAAACATCACAAATAAGATATTGTTTTCTAACACGTGTTTCACCTACCTTAAACAAACAGCTAATCGTTCCTCTTATGGAATACTCTCCCTGTAGTTATGTTCCTTCTTTTCAATGTCATCCTTGATGATGGCCAAAAGTTGATGAAAATTGTTCGTACTCATTAGAAAATATTCTTTACATTTAATTTGATGTTCACGTAAAGTTATATCGGGTGAAGAAATTCACCAAACTATGTTATTTTAATGTTCACTTCGTGTACCATATTTCTTGTACGTTCATTACACAATGAAAGTAACAACAAAGCCTCATCGTCACTGTCATCACTGTCATCACTGTCATCACTGTCATCACTCTCCCAGGGCAAACTACCCGCCAACATCATGGGATGTGACTAGCGAATATAGCGGACAAAGCGCAATAAACATACGTAGCATGGCGCTATGTGTGGCCCTGTCATATAGAGATTATAGTGGTAATGTTCGTGTGTACCGTATTTAGTTTAATCCAAAGATAAAATGGAATAGATTTATATTTTGAGCTAGATCTGTGATAAAGAGTCAGAATAAGTTATGAAATTATGAATAGCTATATATCCACTAAATTATTTCTATTGATTGTTTGAACACACTTTTTTTTTCCCATACCATGTCCCACCAAGGAAGTTGTAAAATTGTATGTCTTTCTTAGTGTTTATATGTATCGATTTGGACATTCTACAATACAACTATTATTTTATACTATGACACTTTTTATTTAATTCATTGTATTGAAATTGATTTACATTTGAGAAACATTAAATAAACAACACTTAGATTCGTGTTTCAGCAATGGTCTTCACTTATGTGTTTAAAGTTTCTATATTGGGTGACCTGGTGGTCTAGGGGTAAGGTGTCAGACTTCTGTGCTGAGGGTACGGGGCTCAATCCTCGGTCCCGGCATAGATTTATCTGATTGCCAAACCCTTCCTTCACCTCTGACAAGACGTGTAATAATCACAACTTGTGAATGTGAGGAATGCCAGGCCTCCACCGTGGTTCGGATTCCACGTTAAACTGTAGGTCCTCCATTTCATCTCACATTCACCCTACCACTAAACATTAGCGTAAGTGCGTATAAACCAAACGGGTAGTAAGACGCGGTGATAATAATAATAATAATAATAATAATAATAATAATAATAATAATAATAATAAAGTTTCTATCGCAACCAGCCTAATTTATATCAATGGATGGTTCCTAAAGCATGTGTGTGGTTTTTTTTTTAATTAATAGAGCATTTTGGTGAGGGAATTTTTTAAATGTTCATGTCTAATTCGTAAATATATTTTTGACATTATTGGCGTCCATTTTTATAAACATATATATATATAGTACAAACTTTGAAATAAATATGACTTAATGTTGTAATAAAACACATGTTTTTAAAGGTGTTATGCTATACTTTACTCAATACGTATCTTTATATTATTCTAAAAATCCAGAAGAAAACAGGCTATGGTTAAGAACACACTGCCTTAGAGCAGTCGACCATCAATGAGGATGTTTTTTAGTTTTAAAAGTTTATTAAACACTAATTATCTTTCTTGTTTTCACGAGATTTAAAAAACAATTTAAGCGTAAATGAAACGCGCAAAATTTACGTGAGTTGAGGACGTCAAGATTGAAAGGGACGCTATGTTTATTTATTATTCTGTGGACTAAATAATGTTTGTTTTTCCATGTGTTTTTATATACATATATAAATATATTACAGTCTGTAACAGTTTGAAATATATAAAACAAGCATTCCCCCAGTAAAACAACCAAGTGATTGATGAAAGTATGGCAGAGGTACATACAAGGTTAATATGCGAGTGTGTTGATTACACGCATAACTGATTTATTGTCACAGAAGGCGATTCCAGGATATAGGGGGCGTGGGCTTGATTTCATATTATTTCTAAAATAATTTATCATTCGTGCACAGGTTTGTTTTTATTCTCAGATATTAAAGTTCTTGAATTATTCTGATGATTTGATTTTACACTTCTTTGCCTTCGTCAGTCGTAATAAATTTATGACCAGGGCCCAAAAGTTGATGGAAGTGCATTTTCTTTCTGTGAAGTCGATCACAATAGTAACTTTTATATGAACATGTTGTATGTCACCCTGATATTGAAAACATTAGTTTTAATGTGCATATTGTTGCATATTTGAAGGATTTAAGAATTGATGCTATTTTTTAGGCTTTTTTTCTTGTTTTTACACTTATAATCCATTTTCTTTCATTGTTAAAATCATTACATTAAAATCATAGCAAACCACGGGTAATTTTTTTAGTTACCAATTTTTTATTTCAAATTACATGGAGCATTCATTTTCTCGTGTAACTATTAGTAGAGCCAATAGTTTCACGATGGTTCACATGGCCCCACGCGTGTTTATATTATTTTGAGCACATTCATATTTTGAAAACAGTCGTGAGCATATTTGATAGTGAAGATGCCATATCACCCGCTTTGGTGGCCGCATAGTCTAACGCGCTACTCACCTGTTAAAATAGATTGCCAATGACGGGGATATTGTGGTTTGATCCCGGTCGGGTGCACTGAGGGTGGTTTTAACCTAAATGGTTTTCCACTTTCCCTAAACGCAATTGCAGGTGCATCTTCTCTAAATTCAACCTTCTTCATCCCTAACACATTAGTATAATTAGTGCATAGAACTACAATCCTAACGGGTAGTAAGGCGTGATGCTAAAAAAAAGATGCCTGCCATATTTATTAATATTACACAATATATTATGCTCTCAGATCGCAAAATGTAGGGAAAATTAACGTATATCAAGGCTAATCTCAGTATTTTGCCCGTAACTATAACAAACTTAGAAAATAAAGGTGTGTCATTGTCTGACGCTACTGATCTTATCACAAAACTGCAGGATAACCTCAAGAAGGTTTCAGGCAAAATTGGAGAAACAGTGATTGCAAAACTTCCGAGAGTGTTGATAACAAAAATTAGAGATTCAAAATAGTGTGTAAAATTGCCGACATAATCACCGGTAAAAGTTACTATTTAGAAGACATTAAAGAGGACATATAGCCAGGTGACATTCTATACTTCAAGTATGTTCAATAACTTCCGTGTATGAAGAGCGCAGATTCTTCAGGCACAAAAACTTCTCGACCGATATTTGCGATCATTCACGCCTGAGAATCTGAAGATGATCTTCGTTGTGTATTCCAATAAATCTCAGATGTAACTCTCTTTCTCTCTCTTTCTCATGCACACACAATATTCTCTGCATATTTTATTATTTTCAATAGGTATATTGGTCATACAATTTATTATTTCTTCGTTCCTTTGCAGGATTCCCCAGCCATTACTATAAAAGGACAAGAACAACAATTGGATTTTAAATGTATTATTTGATTTTTTTAAGATCAACTTTTATATTTTTGAAGATGCTTTGATGGGTTAAGTGCATCTTTTTCTAAAGGTTTTTTATTTTTGAGAACATTAATACACTATTTTTAAGTGCATTTTTGGGGTTTTTAAGGGCATCACCCCCCGGGCTCTGGTTTTCACATAGTCTAAGGGGGCAAGCTCCCAATATACTGGACTGCCGATGACTGGGAATTCTAAGTTCCATCCGCTAGTTTCCCTAAGTAGCTTTACCAAGCTTGAAATTTAAATAGTCCTTCATTCGACATCCACCTGATAACGTAGTTTAGGATGTCATGTCCACATTATGTGTAATAGCAAAATCTAAGGAAACCCTAATTACGTAGGTTCATGACAAGTTTCCACGGTCTACATTTTTTTGTTTTAAGATATCTGAGACTGTGATGTCTAATGAGTCAGGATCATTCTGGTATGTGTAAAAACTTTCAAGGTGTATGCACTAAAAAAATTTCCTTTTTTACACATGTAAGGTTTAAAATTTCGTGTATAATAGTTTAAAGATACAGTCCCCAGTATTCACGTGCGGTAAGACAGTGTTTTTCAACGTTTTCCTCCTAATGTACCACTTTTTATTTTATTTATCTGAAGAACAATGCCACCAAAACCTAAAATTATAAAGGCTATCAGGAGTAAATATATTTTTAAAGACTGAATCGTATTGTGAAAAAGAATTTACTCATGATTGGTGACTAAGTAAGATATGCATATTGTATTTTTTAAATGTAAATAGAATAGAAATGACAAAAATATTCTTAACGAGATGCTTGAGCTTGCATCATTGAGACCAGTTTCTTGGTATCAGGATAAGTTGTCCACATTCAATCTGTTCCGGTATTTGTTTTGACAAAAACAAGCACAGTAAATCCTTTCTTACACAAATATGCTGTCTAAAAGAGCACCAAGAACTTGATGGCCCTATCGGCGAGCTTGGGGGGAGCCACATCGTGTTTTAATCCAAAAATCAGAAAGATAAAATTTCGAAAATATGTTTTTCAGTTCAGTATCACATGAAAGTTCATTGTACTGTTCTTTTTCTCCATTTGGCAAAGCACTGTGATCAGAAAATGGATCCCTGATCCAGTCTTGAAAGTCAATATTTTCCCAGAAATAGGCAGTGAAGTCTTGAACCAAGTTTTTTGGCAGATGATGTTTTAAAATCTTGGCCCCTACCCCTCCTCTTTGCACACCCAAGCGTACCACTGGACAAAACCTCGCGTACCACCGGATGAAAATCCCTGCTCTAAGGCATTAAGTTCACCAAATTTGATTTAAAAAAAAATAGAACTGAGTTGCAAACCCTGGGATTTCACTAAGTATGCATTAAAAGTGTCCCCTTTATAGGTTTCTTGGTTTTGTAACTACTCACATTGATGGTCATGGGGCTTGAGGCGTCAAGATCACTGGCTAGTTATCTTGATTTTAGATACACATGTAGCAGTGGTCACGCAGTTTTAGGTGTAAGGCTAACAACATATGAATAACTTCAAAAAAATCACCTGCGTGCACATTCTCAAGTTTTCCTAATTACGTAAGCTAAATTTTCACCTTCTATGTTTTCTGGTTTTGCAGTTTTCGACATAGCCTATCACGTGGTTTAAGGTGTTAAACTTGAAATATAATGAAATAATAAAGATAATACGCCTGAGTTGTACACCCTGAGATTTCCTTTGGCATCGAATCTATTCCAAATTTAAGCTTTTTTTTCTTGGTTTTTGAGCTAACTGAACTGGTGGTCAAGTCGTCTAAGATATTATATTCGAAATATTTATGGAAGTAAGAATAATACGCTTGATGTGCACACCATCAGGTTTCCTTAGTTAAATATTAAAATTTAATTTTTATAGATCTCTTGGTTTTGGAGTGACCCACACCAGTTATCAAGTGGTTTAAGGAGTCAAGCTCTGAATAAATATTTAAAAGTAAAAATTTTAAAAAAATCCCTAGGTACACAACCTGAGGTTACCCAAAGAACGTAGTCCTAAGAAACATTAAGTCATTCAGTGGTCTATGTGCCTTAGTTTATAAGCCATCCAGGCTGGTGGTCAAGTGGTCTAAGTTGTCAGGTTTGTAAAAGTATATTTTTACTTTACATCCATCACTGTTTCTAGCCTATTGTCTGGGTTCGTTTTTTATATAAGTCATATATTTTTCCACTACCGGCTGGCTAGGTCTGTCGTAGCTTCATATGCTTTATAGTCTAACTTAAGGCTAGGACATGCACAGCAGCCAGTCCCCGGCCGTTAATTTATCACCATTAAAGGTAAACCCACATTTCACCAATGACTTTTGGCCATGTCATGCTATCGACTGATCTAAGGTGTTGAATTGTCAAAACAATTTTATATATATATGTATATTAAAGGTTAAATATTCCACCCCTAGGTGAATAAGAATGCAAAGCTTAAGATTTCCCGGTCTCTCGGTTTTAGAGCTATTCACACTGGTGGTCAAGTGGTCTAAAGCGTTAGGCCCAAAATATAGCCTACGTAAAAGCTATAATATAAGCCCCAGGTATACATCTTCAGGTATCTCTAAGTAATTTAACTAAGTTACTTGGTCTTGAAATTACACACTTAAACACAAATATACATTATATTTTATATAATTATTTCCTTTGCTATTCTGGATTTTAGGCTTTCTTTTAATGGGATAAGTCATCCGTTTATCTGAATATTTACTTAAGTCAATGTAAGATCAAATAAAATATAGTTGTGGAACGTTATATGTCTATTTTTTATTTGTCAAAGAAACACTCATTAGTCATTAACTACTAAAGTGAATACAAAACAACTAAGCTAAAAAACATTTTATTAAGTGTTGCACATCTTTAGATCATCGCATTGCGATTAAATTCCTTATTTATAAATTTTGAACAATAAAACATGTATTTATTGACTTGAGTCTAAAATGAAGGAGATAGATCATTGTTAAACAAACATTTCTCCTAAGAGGTTAAAGGAAAAATAACACAAATTTTTGAGAGACTTAATTGTATTTAATTACTCTATGGCATTATATAATTATTGCGTTAAAACTTAAGTAGTATCTCTTTACAAATAAAGCTCACAAAATTGTATTAATATATTTGCCAATATCTCAGAAACTATTGGTTTTATAAAAATATGTATCAAATAAAAGTTTTTTATTTTTAATAGTACTACAATTTCGCTCTGATAAGTTATTTAGTATCTCAAATAGTTGCGGAGATACGGAAATTTCAGCTTCTGTAAAGTACCCTAAAAGTCATTTTCATGGGAAAATAAAAATAGCCATTTTATTTATAATCTTAATCTAAGGTTGAGACTAAGATTTTTTTTCTTTTTGCTTTTTCATTGCTTTACTTTAACGTTTATTTAACCTTAACAAGATTTTTAATATAGATTGATAATGTGGTATGTTGCATAAAAATCATTAATGTGAATTTTGAATAAAGGATGAGTGATCAAAATTGTTCAATGTTACTGCTCGCAAGAATCATAAGTAAATTGCTAAACAATTTTTCCAATACACTTGCCCCCCTACCCCTGTAAAAAAAAGGGGGTGGGAGTGAAAAAGTAATGTACCCATTCTCCCCCTCCCCCACCAGCTCTGGGGTATATGATTATATTTTTAGCCTCACCTGTTAAGTCTTGCCTGTATTTCACCGCTTTTCACTGTCCCTTTGAATTAGACTGATATATTTATTATATTAGCCTAATAATTCTAGTGGGATAAGCACAAGGAATGTAGAATTTATATGAATTTCGCCCTCATTTGCGTAGAGGGAGAGTTGGAAACCATTTCGTAAAAAACATCTTCAGTACACCCGACTAAAATTCGAAACCATGACCTACCCACCCACGGTTAGCCCAACATGACGAGACCAACGCCTTTGAACGTAACGTTATTCTTGCATGCTTCTGTGGCTACATGGTTTAAGGTATCACTCTTGCAATAGTCTGAACGTTCGATGACGTAGATATCGGGGCTCGAATCTCTATAGGGTGTACTGAGGGTGGTTTTTTCAAATTGATTTTCCACTCTCCCTTCATGGAAATGCGTGTACATTTCCACTAAATTCAACCTTCTTCATCCCTAGCACATTAGCGTAATTAGTATATAGGCGTATAGCCCGAACGAGTAGTAAGACGCTGCACTAACCTTTTTTCTTACTAAATGTTATGCGTTAAAAATTGCTATTTACGACTATATTTAAATTAATTTGTTTCACTTCAATATTTTTTAAATACACTTCGACACGGTAATCGAACCAAGAAACTTAAGCTTAGTATGCAGATGCTCTTACCACAGGGCTATCCAGCAATCATCCTGTCCTCAAGATCATTTTTCACTCATAGTTTAAACCAAAATAACCTGAGACAGCTATCTTAATAACCAAGTTAATTTCCACCTTAATATTTATCGGCATGCCTGTACAATGACATATTGTACGAAATACGGTGTATACGCCAACCCCCGGGTCACTGATGATTGTGGTTCAACGATGGCTCAGATAGCAATTAACATGTCCATCACAGACTTTACCTTAAACTACGTGTGAAGAATTATCCTTAGCTCGGGTCGGATCCTGTATAGTTCAATGGTAAGAGAATTGATGCCAGTTTTGATTTCTGTGTCCAGGTGTAATTTTTAAATTAACTTAATTAAGAGAAGTATCTAATAACAGCTGTAGCCGTAAACCAGTTTATCTCCATATTTGTGAAGGAGTATCATTAAGAAGGGTAATTCAGAAGAAAGGACAAATTCACCCGCATTAGTGTGGCGAGGGGATGGAAAAACCATAGTGATTAATCAAGTAGCCTCCCAAGGTACTTAAATGATATTTAAATTTGAAACCACCATTAATTGGCTAAACAGTTTGTCAAAATACCTACACGCACCTCTGGACACGCGGACCGAACGTAGGGAAAATAGAGTTCAATTTGAGGGGGACAGAGAGGTCAAAGTTCAATTTCTGCCCAGATGTAGTGAAAAGAGTTTTTCCTAAATGGCCTTACCAAACTTTCGCATATATTCTTTTGTAACTTGGAACACATTAAAATACAGTGTTTGTATACAATTTTATTTCTAATATTAAATACTTCCCAGATATACATTCTGAACAAAATTTAAAAAGTAATTTTTTGAAAACTATAAATTTTCAAAAACACCAATATATATATATATATATATCCATTTTGGAAAAAAAAATTATAGCACTTTTTGAAAAAATTTATAATTTTCAAAGATTGGTCGGAAGTTATCACTACCCTTAAATTAATTTTCCTCCACAATTTAGTAAAAAGTGCTGTTTATGATATTAAGCACTTTCTATATATTCAAATTGAATAAAATCGTTATAGTCATACTAAAAAAAATTAATTTTCAAAAATCCCTCTTCAATAAACTACCTTTTTATTTAAGAGCTAAAATTAAAATCCCCTTGAGATGTGACAACATCTAAATCTAAATATAAAGTTTGAAATAAATCCATCAAACCGTTTCAGTTACAGCCCCAGATGAGCATTAACAAACGGGCATGGGGAGACACAGTTTTGTAGAGAATTGATGTCAAGGGCGCATAAAATATCTATAATAATTTCTAGTTTAAAAATGTTCACGTTTACAATACTTATTCTATATGAGAAAGTATAAAGCTATAGTAGAAAGAAAGTACATTTTCAATACATTATATACAGATAAGCATTATCAGCGTCTATTTAAAACCATTATAAATAAAAATATTAATAAAATTTAATATAGCTAACTAAAAATATGTCTTGTTTAATTTAAACAACTTTTTCTGTCGCATGCAAGTAAATTACACTTAGAATGTAATAAAATCATCATAAATAAAGATAGAGATTTTGTAAATAAATTACAATTCTTAATTTGGTTTCATAAAATCTAAATCTGACTTCAAGAAAGCTAAGTGTTTCAAATTTTAACTCATAAACAATCCAAACTGTTACGTTCAAGTGCTGCAGACATAATTAAGTGCAGGACTACATAAAACTAAATGAAAACAAGCTTCGCAAAACTGAATGCTCAACATCTTTTAACATGTTAAGGAGCTAGATATATTGGTTAGATCAAATTGTTTTTCGCATATTCAAGTAAATAAAATCCATGTAGTACGCTGTGATATTTTAATTCTTATTGTAACTAGGAATTATTATAATTTTAATCATATAATTTAAGCCATTCCAATGCATTCATAGTATGTATTGAATTTAGTTAGAACAGTCTGTTAAATAAACACAACATTAAAGTTTACTTCTGGAGAAAGATATTCTACAATTTAAAAATACACTATGGATATTATTTTATTTTTAAATTATCTGACACCTTTTCTCATTCAATATCACGTTAGACAATTGACATAAATATCCTGGGCTCGATTCCGAAAACGTCCTAAGAAGATATTTCATTGTTAAAATCACGACTTCTCCTTACACAGTGATTAACTGAAGGCCGGTAGATTAGGTGATGTGTATGTTCTAAAGTTAATTTAGTTTGAAAAGAATGTTATTATAATATAATCATTTGGATGTTTAATCTTACGTTAAATATCCCTAATAAAAATGAATTGTCAAACAATAAAAGTGTCACTAGGAAAGAAACAATTGTTGCACTCACTGGTAGTCGGAGTGGTGACCTCTGGATCGTAGTAAAGGTGTAAGACTGGTACCGTCAGTTCTAAGAGGCGTGGTGGTTGACTCTGGAGGAGCGTCTGAAGGTGGCGTCGTAGGGCGGCGCGAGTATTTAACGCGGCGACGTTCGGCCCACATGCTGGCTAGGCCACGCAGGGCGTCTCTTCCACGGCGCATGCTATGTCAACTGGCGACACCTAGCTCTTCCACACACTCACACTCTCTCACGCACTCACGCACTTCTACGTATTGTGACAAAGAGAGTTTCCCAACTGTTTTATAACCAAATAGTCAAGAGGACGAATAGTCGTATTTGAAGTCCCTGTGTTGACTAATATAATGTAGAGTTTGCGTGTAGATTAATCCTATTGTCCCCAACATTAATGATACTAGAACACAATGTTGATAATATTACAGATAACTCAAATGGTGGGCACACGGGCACAGATGTCATTTTCATCTGGTCTGATTTTCCTGTAATGGGAAGGTCGGGGATTCAAATTCTGGATGGGTGTAGTGAAGTGCATTTTCCTAAACGGCTTTCCCACTATCAGAAAATAAAAGTATACGTCTTCTCATAAATTCCATTGTCCTCATTATTATATATTTAGTGCATCGTCTCCCAAATTGTGGTACACGCACTCCCGGAGATATAAGAAGGATTTCAAGAGTTATGCGATGTACTACTAATTTTTTTAATCATAACCTTTTTTTATGACAGTGAGTGATAAACAAATTAAGGCAGATTTTGACGTAATGTCATAGACTTTATAAAGGTTTTCCTTTTTCTTTATCGCGGCTTTGTTATAAGCTTACCATTAAAGCTAAATATTAACATTTGGAGCGACCGTTTATTCTTTATAAGATAGAAAATATTTGTTTCGTTTTATTCTATGGAAATCTGGAAGGAGTACGCGACTGGAGAAAGTTTGGGAGACACTGCTTTAATATAAAAACTCCCCGGACGAGTAGTAATAATTGTAACCCCACCTGACTCAGAAGTTTAATATTTAGTATAGTGATTGGCTATTTTTAAATAATATTATTTTAATAAAACTGTGGCTAACAAATACACTCTCATATTTAGGGTGTATAGGATGAAAAGTGTTAGTACTTGTTATCAGTAGAATTAACCCTAGCAATCTTGTGCTAAAGTAGCCCCATGGCTTCTTTGGTGCTGACTGTCAGAAGTGACAGTTGCTAAACACATGTTTTTTTGCAAATCATATGGTTCGGCGTAGGGATACATAATTTGGTCTGGTAGCTTTTCAGAGCTGTCAGCTGTCAGTCAGCACCAAAGAAGCCATGGGGCTATTGTATATTTTGTCACAGATTTTAACTAAAAAGAGAGGGGGGCTCCTTGATCCCTCCTTTTTATTTATTTTTATTTATTTGAATATAATACTGATAGTTTGTCTCTATATTTTTAAAATATTTGAATAATAATTACTGTGTATAAATTAATTAAAAAAATAAAAATACATATTTTTTTGTGAAAACGTAAAAATAAAAAAAAATCACTAATCCGATTGTGAGTTGTTATTTGGCTTACATTGTCTGTGCACGCCACAGGTGGTATTTACCTTTTGTTTAGGTTAAAAGATTATGTTTAATACTCCATAACATTCAGTGCTGTCACAATTATCTCAAACAGTTTCTTTAGATTACACCCGAAAAAAAGTTCTGCCATCCTAAATGGGGGAGGGCGGGTGATTACCCCTACCTAAAAAGAACTATAGTATTTGAACACCTGTTTACACGGCCCCGTGGTGTAGTGGTCAGTGCACTTGACTACGAGTCTAGAGGTCCCAGGTTCAATTCACGGCTGGTAGCTTGGGTGATTTTCCCGGGGAATGGTCCCAACGGTTACCAGGATTTGGTTAATTGGGCTCAAGTTAGGTTAAGTTAGGTTAATTGGGCTCAAGTTAGGTTAAGACCCACACCGGCTCCACAACTTCATAAAAACTTTCATCACATCATCTTATTGCGGGTACAACGTGTAGACAACCTCCTATTGTGTACTCTCCACAACGTTCTGTGCCACCAAAATGACTAACAGTCTAAACAAAATGGGACCTAAACTGGATAGCATATTCCTCCTGATCATTTAAATGCCATACGATAAAAAAAACTGTTTAAAAATATAACACAAGGCTGGCTTGGATGAGTACACCGTATAAAAGTTTAGTAGACAACCTCAAGGAAGCTGAGTTCATTCAGATTAAAATTGGTGAATTAATATTATATTATAAAATATTGATGTGTGAGCTCGATGGGACCGCCTCCCCCCTCCCCCCTCATTTAGGATTGCTAGGGCTCAGCGAAAATGTACAGGCATTTACATAGAGGGAGAGTGGGAAGCTATTTAAGATTAAAAAAAACTCTTTAATGCACTTGACCGGTATTTGAACCTTGAGCTCCCCATTACCGGTGAACCAGACTATAAAACATTGACTCCTTAGTCCGGGTTGTTTAATTTGTTTGTTAGTTTTTCACCTTTTAAAGGTGATTTATTTCTGGTGCAAGGAATGGGCGAACAATCTTTAGTTCGTTATTAATGTTACTATCACCAAAATACCTATTTACAACTTATTACCTGCATCGGTGGTCTCATGGACTGATCGTCAAGCTAATCTAGCCTTATGGGACGGTGACATGGAGGTCAAGATTCGAATCCCCCCAAGGAGTAATGAAGATGTTTTTTCCTAAATAGATTCCGCCAATGCGTGTGTACTTTCTTTGAATTCTGCCTTACTCATTCTTACTTCATTAGCATAATTATGCTTATAGCCCGAACGGGCAGTGGGGTACGGTGGAAAAAATGCAATGGTACACAACCATTTTTTGCTCACGGAACACTATTTTTTTTTATCGAGAGTCCTCGTGGTACACTGAAAATACCAGTTGGTGATACAATGGGACACTCGGCCATGCTCATGCACGAACTTCTTTCAGCTGAACAGGAGATTTTTTTTTATTATTTATTAAATCATGAATTGAAATTTTTGGTCGGAAATGGCAAGCTCAAGTTCCTCATTAATTACTCAATTCTTTAATTATAAGCCAATACATTCTTTGGAAATTAAGTACATCAAAGTTTTTAAACATTATATTTATATTTTCTTTTTAAAAAGTATCGATTTTTCATCAACAATAACATAGCATTTATAATTTCACGGCACAGTCTTTGAGAACCCCTGGTTTAATTCTGTTGACCACTCAGCTTTTTCTGCTAGTATGTTATCTTTGTTTGAACTAAATTCTATATAATCTATATAATCATATATATTGTTTTAACCCCGCGTCTTACTACCCATTCGGATTGTACACCTGTGTACTAGATCTACTCTAGTGTTTTAGGATGAGGGAGGCTGAATTAAAATAAGTGTACCAGCATTTGGATGTAGAAAGAGTGGAAAACCGTTTAGAAAAAAATCCTCTTCAGTACACCCAACCGGTATTTGAACCCTGATCTCTCCGTCAGCAACAGTTCAGTCTATCGTGAAAGTGACGTCTTGGACCGTGCGGCCACCAAAGCGAGTATCATATATTTAAAAGTGTAATTTTATTCTTACCCTCCTAACAAATCTTTGTATAAACATTTTCATAGAGACTATCAGTAAATTATTTGCTAGTACAATATAGAACTGTAACAAGGGCGGATTCTTAAGACGTGTGTACTTTATACTAAAACTATTACCACAAAAATAGTTTTAGTATAAAAATGTCAAAATATTAATTTAGCATTCACCATTCAGTTCATACTTATTTTTGCATTTTTAGCCATGCATGAAACTTTCAATGTCCATGCAAACCGCTCTCCACCTCCCCTAACCAACTGCGCTCCTCTGAAGTGAATACTGGATCCACCAATGAGATAAAGTTACTCAAAAGTACCATTCTTACAATAGACTGGTTTTTCTATGAAGGGGGAGATTGGGATTCGTATCCCGATCGGGTGTACTTAGGATATTAGGAGGTTTTCCACTATCCCACCACGCAAATACGGGTACACTTCCAACAAATTTCAACCTTTATCCTCCTTAGCACATTAGAGTATTTAGTATGTCTGCATATATATAGTCTGAATTGATTTTAAGAGGCAGTGCTAAAAAAAAGGATTACACTATTAACACATACCCAAAAAACTAAATCTCTTTCGAAAATAACATTTCACATAATATAGTGTAGGTTTGGACCCATCCTCTGTGAATTATTATTTTTTTTAAAAACTATATTATAACGTTTGATCATGTTTTTTATTTGTGTGATCTGCTTCCTACCACCCATTTGGGCTATACACATGTTTACGAAAATGGGTAGAATGAGAAGGGTAGAATTTATAGGAATGTATCCTCCTTTGCGTGAAACGGGAATAGGAAACCATTTAAGAAAAAAATGCTTCGGTAAACCCAATCAGGTTTCGATAGCAACCACTAAATCACCGATGAACCAGACAAGATGAAACTAAGGCCTTTTTTTTTTCGCGCCTACAGTAGCGTATTATAAAAAGTACTATACAAAAGAGGTAGATGTACGTTTTAATGTTAAATTTGTAATCAAATCAAAATATGAAAATGAATCTCGTCTGCTTGAAACGTGCCCTTAACGGGAGAAGACCAAGAGTTAACGAGGCGAGACCTCTTTCACATCGCCAGTCATGAGGAACCTTGGGACGGCCTTTTCTCCACCTCTTCGGCAACTTTCATAGAACCCACATCGGTGGGTACGTGGCAAAAAGGCGTCGTCAGGTTCGTTTGGTCTTGGTTTGCCAAGTGGTGGGGATGCTCGTGTCGGAATCCCAAATTAGTGTATTGAGGGTTATTCTCCCTCAACGGTTTACCAATATCCAACCACGTGAATTCGGGTACACTTACTCTAAGGTGTTACCTTCATCATACCGTTTCAGTGGTAAAATGATTTAAGGCAGGCATGTTAAGCTTGTGACCCGATCCAAAATTCTGTGCTTTCCACGGATATCTTGATGAACCAACATTCAAAACAGCCCAATTCAGATTTTTTTAAAGTTAAATAAATACATCACTTGAGATTATTACAATTTAAAATTGATAATTTTTTGGGGAATTCTCGAATGTGAAATTGGTGTATAGAATTATTACTTTTTCTTGCTAAAAATAGATTCTCAAAAGGTGTTTTTGCGCACCAAATACGTGCAATATTTGTCAGAACGTCGTGTGTGTGTGTGTGAGAACAATTGATTTATTTGATATATATATTATATTTATAACAATAAGGATTCTAAAATTGAATATGAGTAAGACCTGAAAAAGTAGTGCAACTTGGTTACAAAAAAATCTTATGATGGTGATTTAATTTTTTTGAAATGCATCTCCCTCAGTATTTTCAATTTTCAATGTGGTTCTCATGAGTAGACGAGTTGACACGCCAGTTTTAAGGCGTCATTTACGCAAGAGACTGGACTGGTCTGATAGGGAGGTCGGGGATAAAATCCCGGTTGGATGTACTGAGAGTGGTTTTTCTTTTAAAAGGTTTTACACGCTCTCTCTTTCTGAAAATTCTGGTACAAATCCTCTAAATTCAACCTTCCTCACCTCTAACATATAAACATAATAAGTAAATATGCATATAACTCAACAGTGCAATGAAACGCGGTGACATAAAACCTCCCACATAGCCACCCCATTAGCGTAATTAAAATGCGTTTGGCCAGTACGGATATTAAGTGTGGTGAAAAAAATCACATTCTATTTTTAGCATGTTTATTGTTATTTATACTACACATTTATGAGTTATTGAATAACATACTATATTGTATATTGATTTAACAGATTAGGCTAAGAAATAAAAACAATTTTGTATTAAAATATTTTGTAAATAATTTTTATGGCTAGTATTTTTTAGATATGCATGATATAATATTTGGTTTCAAATCAAATAACATAAAAAAACATATTTTTAATTTGACTATATTTTAAATATTCGATTTGGCCTGGATATATAAACTAGACTTTGCACCCCCATATAAAATAAATTATTTTGAATAAGTTATTATGTAGTAATAAAACAAATATACAATTTGTTCTTAAAAGGTTAATGACTTGTTAGCCTTCTCTATACACCCGGATACACTGTGAAGGGATATTTCTCATGTTTTACTCATGAGTAAATATGTATATGCAAAAAATAATTGAAAAGATAAGGAAACCGTCTTATTTTTTCACTAAAGTAGATGTTAATGTAGACATAGGTAGCGTATTTATTATTAACTTCAATATATAAGGGAAATATAACGCAACTTCAGTTATTAAAACCTTTCATGTAAGGGATTATTACATTTACAGCCTCCTCCTTCCGAACCTAAAATTTAATATATAACTTTATATATTAAAAAAATATGTAAAAGTTTCTATAATATTTAAAGATATTGTGATATTCTGTATTATGATCTACATTTAATGTTTTCATTTGGTGTTTTTTAATTTCTCGCTATCTTACAGGTAGAGAAAGTATTGCGACCGTAAAAAAATCTAACCTGAAATGTTGATGGATGTCGACGTCTCATGACCCCCCGAGCCCTAAAAAGTAGTATTTGCAATGCCGTCGGTCTGTCTGTCTTTCTTTTTAACCCCAAAATTAAGAGTAGTTTAGTAAAAAGCGAAAAGAGAAACAGTCGAGTTTCTCAAAATTGACTCTAACGATTTTGATTAAAATTTGTATCTACGTTGATTAAGATTATGGATAGACTGACTATTTTCATTTTTCCATGAAAATTAATTTTAGGGTACTTTACAGAAGCGGAAATTTCCGTATCTCCGCAACTATTTGAGATACTAAATAACTTATCATTGAAAAATTGTAGCTCTATTAAAAATAAAAAAGGTTTATATGAAATATATTTTTATAAAACCAACAGTTTCTGAGATATTGGCAAATATATGAATACAATTTTGTGAGCTTTAATTGTAAAGAGATACTACTTAAGCTTCAACGTAATAATTCTCTAATGCCATGGAGTAAGAAATGAGTAAATCTCTCAAAAAGTGTATGTTCTCTTTCTTTCAACCTCTTAGGGGAAATGTTTGTCCAACAATGATATATCTCTATAATTTTAGATTCAATAGTCAATATTTACCCATTTTATTGGTCAAAAATTTTTAATGAGGCATTTAATAGCAATGCAATAACCATAGATGTACAACCCTTAATAAAATGTCGAAGATTTTAAACTGGAAGTCGACATTTTATTACGAAGTGTTGACCCGGGGACCCAATATGAATATTTTTACTTTCCCGCTACCTTACAGTTTTGTGATCGTCAAAAAAATTGAACTCGAGATTTTGATGGATGTCGACGTCTCATGACCCCCCGAACCCTAAAAGGTGGTTTTCACAATGCCGTCTGTCAGTCTGTACCACGGGCTAGAGCCTAAACGGTTTTACCGATTGGGCTAAAACTTAGTATATAGGGTTTTCATAGGCTTACCCCAAGTAATTTTTGGAATTGGATATCCAGCCCTAAAATTAAGGGTAGTTTCCTTAAGAGCGGAAAGAGAAAAAAATAATTTTTTTCAAAATCGGCTTTAACGATTTTGATTAAATTTAATTTATAATATTTGATTAATATTACAAATCAAATGGCTACTCTCAACTTTTCGTCAAAATCACTTTAAGGGTTCCGGTCTGATGCGTAAATTATAATTTTTAATTTATCATTGCATACATGTGGATCTATTTATAATAAACATCTTTTACTTGAAATATATTTTTATAGAGAAAAATTCAATTTTTTCAAAATCGGCTATGACGATTCTATCTCTCATTTTAGATTCAATAGTCAATAATTACCTATTTTATTGGTCAAAATTTATAAAAAAGAAATTTAATAACAATGAAATAACCATAAGATATCCTCTAGTAAAATGACGAAAATTTTAACCGGAAGTCAAAATGTTAATACAAAGTTTTGACCCTTGGGGACCCAATACCAATATTTTTTATTGATCCAAATATACAAAAGAAGACGTTAATTCTTTAAAAATAAAATTATTAAATTTAAAACCATGAATATAATATGTTTTACGTATGTCTAGCGCAATTTGTTCTTGGGTTTTCTAGTGTATATTATATTACAAATTTTGAGTAAATATCTCCATTTCTAAAAAACAGAGAGAGAAAGTTCGTGCGAAGTTTCGTATTATTTATTTTAGAATACAATAAAGGTAAATCCCCGTGTAAGAAACCTTCTAGATATACTTATTACTACTTTACAAATAAGTTGCATACGTCGTAACGTGAACTTGAGTGCAGATTTTTTTAATAATTTGAATTAAAAACGTTTTATTCTTTGCATATATACATAGACCTATCTTTATTGTCTGCTTCACGCCTTACTATCAATCTGGGCTATTTAAATATTAAAATATGGCGTGGGGATGAGAAATTTAGAACTTAGAGAAATTAGAGATTTTTGCGTCAGAAAGCATGTAAGCAAAACCACTCTCAGTTCACCGAGATGGGGTTTAAATCCTCATCACCCATCACCGTTAAATCAGGTAAGACGAAATTGACGCCTTTATCTGCGTGCCCACCGGTACTGGAACATGCTCGTACACTTCTCCCTCGATTCACAATCAAATATAATGAGGACCAATTAAAGCTACTACCATCTTGATAATATGTAAATGATACTTTAATAAAAATACCCTCACCATTGGTTACGTAGTCTAAGGCGTAAGGCTCGCCATAAAGTCAAATATCAGTTGAGTGCACACTAGTTAGTGTTACACGTGTTATCGTAGAAGTTAAAAAATTCCGCAATATTTAAGAAGTGGATTATTATGAAAAATCATGGCTCACGCCAAAATAGAGGTGAAAGGTACCAAAATATTCCTACATCATTAAAAATGTAACATCTTAAGTTTGATAATTTGACAAATGCATCAAAAGGTGAAATTAGCTCATTTTCAATGACTTTTCACACAAAATATCACAAATCTGAGATCAAAGTTAATTACCTTTTTCAAACCAATAAAGTCATTTTTAACAGGGTACAACAGAACGTTTAAAGAAAATTTAGAATTATTTTAGTGGTTTGGAAGCTTCAGAAATGCCATCCCTATAAGAAATATCACAGTTTTAAGATATCTTCCTTCAATAGGCTTTAAAGGTCTTCGATGTAAACCGGCAACTGTTGATCTGGCGTTTATCTGGAACAAAAATTGTTTTAAAAAAAATTGTTAAGTAGTTTTGTATTTTCTTCAATGGGAAATAGTGTTTTAATGGTAACAATACAGCGCAGGTTGCAGTGACTAGATCTGCAATGTCTAGGAGTAATAAATATTTTGATTACAACATATTAAATTTGTCGTTACTTGTTAATTCCTGTTTGGAAATATTTCACCGGACACTTCGTCTACTATGAAAGGTTGTCTTAACTTATAGTGGATCACATTATGTCCCTATCCTATAAGTATAGTAGGATCACCATACTGTTTTAAGTATCTGATATTTAGTTAAGCTACTGGAGCTAATTTAATACATTATTACGTCAAATTATACTACCACAACGGTCCTTCTTGACACAAAGTAACATTGCAGTTAAAGTAATATTATTTATACATTTTGTCAAGGTTTACAGCAATTTTTTTTTGTGTGTAAGTTCCTTAAACTTGTCTTTCTAAAGTGATACCTAGTCGACTAATATATCGAATAGCAATGAACAAAATTTTAGCTCTTTTTCATAGAAGCTACTCATGATAGTGTTTATTTTATATTATCTTGTTCTATGTAAAATGTTAGTATTCATATTAGCGAGTGTATAAGCAATTTAATATTAGCTTTGTCTTGTGATATGTCAGAGAAATTTATTACAATGTAAATGTAACACAAATTCATGGTTTGAAATAAGACTAGTCCATTTAGAAGATTAAAAATTTAAATTTAAAAAATGCTGCTTCCTGGTAAAGCGCTTGTGAGGTCTTTATATATGTAAATTAAGACTTTTCCCGTCAATGTTATTTTAAAATAGATTATTTATTTGTACTTTCCCATTTCATTTCATTTATATAAAAAAATAATACTTTTAGTCAAAGTAGTTTTGTATCCGTGTGTTGTTTATTTTATGGAAATATGTTTAAACTTGAAGATAATTATATGTAACTGTTTCCCCATGATTTTAAAAGCATTAATGGTCAAGGAAATTTACCCACATTTGCATGGAAGTAAATTGGGAAACATTTTAGGAAATATTCCTCTCAGTACACCCAACTTGGATTATAAACCCCCATCGCCGGAAAACCAAACTAGAGGAGTTTGTCATTTAGTCCACGCGTCCACCATTAACTTTTCGATGTATCCACAACTACTTCTAGCAATAAAAAGAGAGCTTTATGGTCCTAATAAGACCACCTTTGTAGTCTAGTGGTCAGAGTTACCGGGTTTGAACCTCGGCACTTTCAGATTTTTTTTGCGATTCAGTGAGTTTAGAACGGGGTCAAACTCAGCCTCGTGACAGAAAAGGAGGAGTTATTTGAATTAATAATTAGCGGCTCTGGTCTAGAAAACCAAGATTAACGGCCATAGAGTTCGTTGTGCTGACCACATGACACCATATATCCGCAAATGTTAGGAGTAGCATCGTCAACGGCGGCGGCCGCTCGGTCGGTATAGCTCGTTCACAGGCTCAGGCCATGGATTTTTTTTTATGGTTCCAACAAATTGAGTATAGTAATCTAATTATAACAGACCTCTCTAAATTCAATAATTGAAATTAAAGATGGGCAACATTTTAAGCTTAAACTTAGACTGTACGTACTAAAATATCTCTTACTTGGTCAAATACTAGATAAGTTTTATTTGTTAGCTACACTGCGTCTTACCAGTCATCCGGGCTGTAATAATTTTTAATAATGTTAGTGAGGTAGGAATGAGAAAGGTAGAATTAAATGAAACGTACCATCATTTTGCGTGGAAGGAGAGTGAGGAACCATTAATGAAAAAACACCTTCAGTGAACTAAGTCGTGATTCAACCCCTGAACTTTCTCTCGCCAGAAAACCAGGTTAGATGATCATGATGTTTAGTCCACCTGTACACCGATATAGGTACATTCAAATAAGATTCAAAATTAGCATTTTAGGTTTCTATGTTTGTCGTGGCTTTGTTTTAGTTTGACACATTTGTGCCTTAAGACAATAACTGATCCGTAATGGTCAGGAAAATAACCGGGAAGGTGTGTTTATAGAAGATACACCGGTAACAAATGACTGCTGATGGATTCCTTGGCGGTTGATATTTCATGGTACATTACCACAAGTGGGAGCTTTCTTTTATGGCGTAAATCAATGTCATGTGGGCATACGTCTACATATTTAGATTTGATAACAAAAAATATTGTTTGCTAACAGGCCTACAACACAGGGGTAGAGTCGTTAAAAATGTAGGCCTACGTATAGAGCAGTCTTTCTCAAATTGCCTCACTGGAGAACACGAGGCAGTTTTAGGTGATTACATCTTTGAATCAATTGTTAAGTTCCTTTTGGGGGCGGCCCGAGGTAAATTTTGAGCTCAGATGGAATTGCTTTTTTACGCCCCCCTATATAACCGGTGGATAACACCCAACAAACCATTTGTTTTTAATTAACTGCTAGCAGTCAGTTACCACAATTCCTATGACGAATGGACTCTAGGAAAATAGGAAAATAGTCCCCAAACATAACAACTCCAAACTTAAAGAATCCTGGGCCTGATAGGGAAAATAATCTGAAGGTAAATTACGCAAATAGTAATAACACTCTAAATCAGTGATTCCCAGCCTGAGGGGCGCGGAAAAATGCATAAATAGCGTTAAAAATCAGCTAAGAATTTAATACTTTATTTATTCTAATCCTCTTTCCAAAGTAAGTAGGATAAATTTTTTTCTTGCGGTGTTGGCGACACTGCCTACTAGTTGTAATAATTCATCTATTAGGTGAACAAACAATGAGACAAGTGTAAGACATCCGTGCGTATGCACATATTTATTTCCAAACACTCAAAGACTCAGATTCGTCCACCAGTTATTCTCTCTACCATTCCCGAAGCTACCATTGCGGCCACGTGCAACATCACTGAATCTTCAAATCTGACTCTCATTAAAAAAAACTAAACATCGTTGTCGACTAGAAGTGAATAGCGATTTGGGGTCAAATATCAAACCCAATATTCAGGAATTGATAAAAAATAAAACAGTGTCAGCCATCACACCAATTTTGTATATTTTGTACCATTATGTTGGCAGTTTTATATTGATTTTGAAATAAAATAGAGAATTGAAAACAAAACAAAATTCTTAAGAGATTTCTATAACTTTCCTAAAAAAAATAGTTGGGAGGAAGGTGGAGGCGTGCAAATTTGATGATATCTCAAGGGCGGCTTTATCTGAAAAAGGTTGGGAATCACAGATCTGAACGTCTCACTGCGAAATTGTACGAAAACTGTTAGTAAACAATATTCTCTTTGTTTGTTTTTCATCATACCAAACATTTTCAATAATGAACGGTTTACGAGATAAGTTTTAGGCCACATTTTTCAAGACGTCAAATGTAAAATAACTTTTTTTTAAAAGCGGCACTATATTACATTTTACTCACCACAAAATATCATATCAATATGACATATTTTTCATGTTAGTATCAAACAGAGAAAGAGTGTTATACTTAAATTAGGAGTGGTTAGGCTTGGGGATGTTTTTGCTACCACGTCCAGGTTCCTTTAGGTTTATGCTTTGTTTGGCGCCCCACTCGAGTTGGCACCCCGGGCAGCCACCTGGTTCGCCCAGCGCTTGAGACGCCCCTGGTTTCTTCTACTTTATAAAGTTCTGTTTAGCTATAAAAATATCTGCTTTGACCAGTGAAGCAATAAAAATGATTATGATGTTTACATTGAAATAATCTGTATGAAAGTTATTTCTACATAATAATGGAAATATATACTATAAAATTCAACTGGCAGTTGACATTGGCCTTTCCCTGTGTCTCGTAAAAATAGATCCCGACCTGAACCATATTTGTTATAGGAGACAAATTAGTTTCCCTAAAAACAAATAAATAGTTTAATACTGCATTAATAAATATTTTAATACTTCATACTTATTTATATATTTCATGTCGTCAAATGTAAACTCAAAATACCCTTACTGTATTATTGTTTTTGGCAAAATCATTGAGTCAAGGGTAATTTTCGTTCATTTTTTAAATTATTATTACTTTCTCTCGACACCTCGAAGAAAAAGTATTGTGACTGTCAAAAACATTGAACTCGAGATTTTAATAAATGTCGACGCTTCATGACCCCCTGAAACAAAAAAAAAGTTGTTTTCATAATGCCATTTGTCTGTCTGTCTGTCTGTCTGTATATACCTCGGGCTAGAGCCGAAACCATTTTACCGATTGGGCTAAAACTTGGTATATAGGGTTTTTATAAGGTCCACCGAAGGGTTTTTGGAATTAGATATCTAATACTAAATTTAAGGGTAGTTTACTGAGTGGCAAATAAGAAAAATCTAGTTTCTCGAAATTCGTTTTAACGATTTTGATTATATCTCTTGACACTGTCTATCTTTATAAACAAAATGGCAATTATCATTTTCTCATGAAAATGAGTTTGAGAGTACTTTACATGTTGAAAATTTTCCAATTTTCATCATTTCTCTGCAACTATTTGAGATACAAAATAACTAATCATTGCAAAGTTGTAGTACTGTTAGATATAAAAAGATTTATTTGAAATATATATATATTTATAAAACCAATAATTTATTATCTATAAGCAAATATATACTTTTTAATTCAAGTCTGAAAACTAATTTGATTCTTATGCTCTTTGCCGGACAAAGATGTTTCTTTTTTCTCAATTTTTCTGTAAGAGTGTTCCTAGTTCCTAATACCACGGAGTAAGTAACAGTGTATTATTTCATTTATAATCTTTGGTGTAGTATTTCTACAACAATGTATATTCCTACTATTTCGTTTCAAAAATCTTACGAGTTTTTAGTAAATATATATTTTAAGTTAAAGGCGGTAGAATGCCTGTGCGGTTCTCCATATTATTTATTTTTAAATTGCCCTAATAATTTGTTCAAAATTTATATCTATAAATTGTTTCATATTATTATAAAAACAATATATTATTTGTTTTTCTGAGGAAAACATATTTAAGGATACTTTTATGATAGTCTACTGAATCGCCGCTTCTCCTATCACATAGAAGAAGTGACGATTACATTTACAAAAATATTAAATGAAAGTTGGGAAGGATTAAACTTAAGAGAGATTTACAAGTTTAACAAATCAGTTTATTTAAATTTAAACAAGTTGATAGAATTATATATGGTTTAACTAGATCTCACACAAGACAGTACTTTGTTAACTAAGAGAAATTAAATCAGTTACTATTTACATAGTTATCCCAATAGAGAACATTTGGAGTGAAACACCTAGGCTATACTTGCAATCAATACAAGTAAGGTAGAGTCTATATTACGATTGGGAGTAGCTCTTTTAAGTAGAACACACATTCCACTACGATGGTGCGTCTGCCTCAACACAATGGCAATTTAAATAGGAAGATAATATTAATTTAACGTCAAGAAACAATACATAACAACTATCCAGCCTAGTGGCTACTAGACTTAAACCTGAAAGGCATTAACATGAATAATAGTTGAATAATAGTTAACGATAGCAAAATTCTGGAAAGTCCTAGTTTAAAGAGTTACAACGTTGGTAGTTAAATGAGCTAGCTAGCATGAATTAACCCCATAGTGAATTACGAGGTACAAAGATTACGCTCCTAAAGAAGGAACTATAGGTTTACAAATAGTCAATGGCGAGCTACCAGGAATCTAGGCTACTAAGATACAATTGCCAGTCTATTCCTCATTAGTACTACCTGGTCATTCAATAGTATATTTAACATTCTACACTTGTCTGGACACACATATCTAGTGCAAACAGTTAAACATTAACTAATACAAACGGTGCCTAAAGGGGACCGGACAAAATAAACAATACCCCGTGGGCCACTCTCTAGACTAGTAGCAACCCCACAGGTTGAATACCAAACATAGGTGTATCATTAAACATTTAAAAGACTGGTATCAGTCAAAGACCCAACTAGGTCATGGAAAAAAGTTATAGATAACCTGATTTCCACCACAATATGATCCTAAGTATTAAGTTAGCCGGAGCATGGTTATACACTATAGAGCATCTGTCTGGCTATAGCCCAGGTATTTACTACTATGTCTGATGGACCTAGAAAAATAGAGCAAGATCTCTAAACATTCTAAACTATGCCTTATTGGCATAGAAAAACAAGTCAGAAACTCTAATACAAAACTATGTCAAATGAACATAGAAACAAAGAATTACAACTCTATCAGAGATTACTAATACAAATACTCATAGTGACAGACGTAGATACATTTGTGGTGAGGAGAAGAGACTAATGCATCACACATTGTGATCACCCGTCCAGGCTGTTCCTTCGGCGAATCATTATAATTGAATACAAAATGTGAAGCGAGGGATGGCTGTTTTAAACAAAAAGAATTGACGTCTTCGGGAAAGGCGTCCACCAGGAAAAAAGGGTGGGGGAGTGAGTTTGCAAAATTGTACAACAAGACAACTAGCGCTAATAGACGCTGCTGAGAACAACACAGAGAAGCAGCTCTGGTTCATCGAGGTGGGGCCAGCGCATAAGATGTATTTTTATTGAACCTCCTGGAATAGTCAACTGGGGCAATTTCCTCAAGTTTGGGCGTTTCCAGCAACACGATTTCACCGTGAGTTAATATCTGCCACACATTATAATTTATTAGTTCTTGTATTTATCGTGTTAATAATATATATATATATATATATATATATATATATATAGTATTTTGAGTGTACGTGTTAATGGAACAATTAACACGTTACACTCTTTTTACTTTCTCGCTATCTTACAGGTAAAGAAAGTATTGTGGTTGTCAAAAAAACCGAACTTGAGATTTTGATGAATCTCGACGTTTCATGACCCCCGAATCCGAAAAAGTGGTTTTTGAATTTCCATCTGTCTGTCTGTTTGCACCTCCAACTAGAGCCTAAACTATTTTACCGATTGGGCTAAAACTTGGTATCTAGGGTTTTCATAGGGTTGCCCAGAGGTGTTTTTGTAATTGGATATCTAACCATAAAATTAAGGGTAGTTTATTGAAAATCAAAAAGAGAATAAGTCAATTTTCTCAAAATTGGCTTTAACAATTTTGATTAAATTTCATTTCTAAACATTAACAAATGTTCCAAACAAAATGGATACCCTCAATATTTCGGCAAAATTACTTTAAGGGCTCCGGTCTGATGCGTAAATTATCTTTTTTTTTATCATATCTCTGAAACTATTTGAGATATGAAATTACTTATCGCTACAAATATGTAGGGCTATTTATAATACACATATTTTATTCGAAGCATATTTTTATAAAAACAATAACTTTCAAACTATACACAAATATTTATATTTTTTAACTTTTCGAACACAAAAGGTAAGGTATTACTACCGTAAAAAAAAAACTAACCAGAAATGTTGAAAAAATCTACGTCGTATGACCCCCCGAAACCTTAAAAGTGGTCTTTGCAATGCCGTCTGTCTGCGTGTCTGTTTAAACTTAAAATTAAGAGTAGTTTAATAAAGGGCAAAAAGAGAAAAAAGAGATTTTCTCAAAATCGGCTCTAACTATTTTGATTAAATTCCATTTCTAAGCATTGAACAATATTATAAACAAAATGGCTACTCTAATTTTTTTCGGTAAAATGACTTCAAGGGTTCCGGTCTGATGCGTAAATTCTCACTTTTTATAACATCTCCGAAACTATTTGCGATATGAAATTACTTAATATTGAAAATATATAGGTCTATTTATAATACAAATATTTAATTTGAAACATATTTTTAAAAAACCAATAATTTTCAAGCTAAAATCAAATATATTTTTTTTTAACTTTTCTAACCCAAGATGTTGATGGATGTCGACGTTTCATGACACCCCGAACCATAAAAAGTTGTTTTTTCAATGCCATCTGTTAGTGTGTCTGTTTAACCCTAAAATTAAGAGTAGTTTAGTAAAGCGCGAAAAGAGAAAAAAAATCAATTTTCTCAAAATCAGCTCTAACGATTTTGATTAAAATTCGTATCTAGTTGTGGATTAAGATTATAAACAAAATGGCTATTTCATTTTCCAATGAAAATTAATTTCAGGATACTTTACCGAAGCGTAAATTTCCTTATCTCCGCAATTATTTAAGATTACAAATAGCTTGTCATTGCAAAATTTTAGTAACCTACTATTAAAAATAAAAAACTTTTATTTGAACTATATATTTATAATAACCATTAGTTTCGGAGATATTAGCAAATATATTAATATAATTTTGTGAGCTTTAGTTGTACAGAGATACTACTTGTTTTAACGCAATAATTCTATAATGCCATAGAGTAAGTAAATAAGACGTAAGTCTCTCAAATGTTTATGTTCTTTTTTCTTTAACCTCTTAGGGGAAATGTTTGTACAACAATGATCTATCTCTATCATTTTAGACTCAATAGTCAATATTTACCTATTTTATTAGTCTAAATTTATAAATGAGGTATTTAATAAAAATGCGATAACCATAATATATGCAATCCCTAATAAAATGTCGAAAATTTTAACCTGAAGTCGAAATTTTAATACGAGCTCTTGACCCTTGTGGACCCAATATCGATTTTTTTAAATCCAATTATAATAGTGAAGACTTTAATTCCTTAATAAGAAAATGATAAAATTTAAATCCGGGAGTCAAAAAATGTTTAACGTAAGTATAGCGCAATTTTTTCTCGGATTTACTAGTGTATATTATTTAGTTTCACATATATTACAAGTTCTGAGTAAATGTTTCCATTTTTAAACAACGGAGTGAGTAAGTCAGTGCGGAGTTCCGTATCATTTTTTCATACCTAGTCAAATAGACAATGTGAATGTACAGCTATTGTGTCGAACAATTTATTTTAAATGTTAATGAAGGTAGAAGAGTGGGGATTAGAAAGTGTAATATAGAGAAGGAGAGAAGGAGCCTAAAAAGAAAAAGATGCTAACCAGAGTTCATTGACCAATATATTACGACCAGATTGTTTTCTACCCCAACGGAAATCCCTGCGTATTAAAACTTGCCGACGGCGTGCGGCGTTAAATGCAAATTTACATACATAATTGCACGAAACACAATTATTCTTGGAAATATGTTAATTTTGTACGTCAGGAAGCTCAATTCGTTGATATTTTTGTCCCCGAGATATGCCGGAAGCTCTGGTATAGATTTTTCTACAACACACGTGGTCGCAATGTTCGGTTAAGGGGATAGCACCCATGTTGACCATATGTCTTTGGTGCAAAGGAGGACAAGGACTCCCAAAATATAGTGCATTCGAGAAAAATGTAGGGCGCACGCTACAGAAGAAAAAGTAAAGAATTATGACCCTCACTGTGATTGGTTGATGACGGCATACACTCAGCCAATAGAAATCAAATATTTTACACGCACTGAAAGAAATGTGCTGGTTTTACATACGGAACTACGTATGTGTTTCCAGTACGAGGATGAAATTATGTTAACGCATCACAGTAGTGACGTCATCCATTTTTAACAGTAGCAATGGAAATAGCCCATTGCTTAATGTTGCAAGCCCATATGTGTTGAAATAAAGCCAGGAAGGTACTGTTATTTCTCCAAAGGCATGGTACACAATCCGTTAGGTATTGGAAAGGTTTACTACTTGTACTGTCATACATAATAACAATAGGTTTACCCCAAAAATACTATTTTATCTTATTTAAATTGAATCGTCGCTTCTCCTATCAAATAGAAGAAGTGACGAATACATTTATAATTTTTATAAAACTAGAGTTTTTGGGAGGAACAAACATAAGAGAGGTATACAAGTTTAACAAATCAGTTTAATTAAATTTAAAAAGGTTAATAGAATTACATAAGGTTTAAATAGATATTACACTAAACAGTCCTTTGTTAATTAAGAGAAATAAATTGTTTACAGTAGAAGCACTAATCCCAATACTGAACAATTGAAGAAAACACCTTTGTTGTACTTGCAAACAACACTAGCAAGGTTGAGTCTATATTACAATTGACAGTAACGCTTTAATTAGAACTAACACACATTCCGCTACGAAGGTGCGTCTGCCTCAACATAACGGTGATAAAAATAGGAAGCAAACATTAATTTAAAATTAGGCAACAATACAATAGTATCTATCTAGCCTCACGACTACTAGACTTATACCTGAAAAGCATATATATTAATTATAGTTAAATAATAGTTAACGATATCAAATTCTAGTAAGTCCTAGTTTAAAGAGCTACTACGATGGTAAAATGAGCTATCTATCATGAGTTAACTCCATAGTGAGTTACGTAACACAAAGATTAAACTCCTAGTAAAGGAACTGTCAGTTTATAAATAGTAAATGGTGATCTACCAGGAATCTAGGCTGTAAAGATACTATGGCTGGTAAATTCCTAAATAGTACTGCCTGGACATTCAATAGTATATTTATATTTACACCCTATCTAAGGATCATCTAAATCTATAACCCTGTGCATTAAAATGTTGAGCTTGTGTTGATATGAAATCACCACAGAACACTTGCACATATTTTCCTAATTTCTACTTTTTCACTAGCTCACGCATATAACCTTCCATTAATGATAGTTAATTTTAAATTTACTTCCTCTTGAAATAGTAACTTCTTAAAGTTTATTTTTATTTTTAGTAGTTATATAATTAAACTTGAAATGAAAATGAAACCACTCACTACTTACACATAGCACAAGTACAAGATGGCTGCCTTAAGCGGGAACGGACGAAGCCACCCCTGTACAGACTGCGCTGTTTCCATGTTAATAGTAAAAGATACGTCGATGACCGAGAAGACTGTAAATATCACCTTCCGAACTGGGATGCGTGAAGCGTCAGGTGACATCAGACCACGGCCACTCCATTACAGACAGGCTTCGTAACCGGACTTAACGCACAAGTTTCACGAAGACCCAGATTTTGTTCCACTATACAGATTCACTTGAAAACCCGTTTTTTGGCATGTAATAGAACAATTATGTAAAATGGAATCACAACAAAACTCGAGTTTGTAAACCAAAACTACTGGCATTAAGCCTGGATTCAAGAAAAAACAAAAATTCCATGTTATACTCTCTACCTCGATTTTTCTTGGTGAGCGAGTTCCGCGTGGCTAGTTGGCTGACGAAAACGCACGAAGACTTATATTAATAGCTAAATGTCATCTTACGGCAGAATTTCTAAATGCGCTATCACTTTAAGAGAAAATAGCATCAAAAAATGACAAATTTATTTAGTTGCTCAAAATAAAGGACATTTTGGAATTTTTGAAAATTCCTTCTGGATACCGGACAGAGGGTTTAAATACATAGGACATGTCCAGGCGCATATTACTTTTATTTCCGAGGATTAGTATTTAGTTTCTACACATTTCATTTTGAACTTAGTTTTTTGTTAAACGTTTAATAAATCAACCATTATTTAACAGATGTATCCATGGAATAAAGATTAAAATATTAGTCAGTAAGGAAAGCATTCGCATTGGCTAGGAGATAGAATTGTAGAATCACAGATATACACCACATTAATTGGAAAACTATCCCTAATGGACCCAGGCGAGATTTGAGCCTTGACCTCCCCTTCACAAGAAATCCAGTGTATGACGAAATTGACGCCCTATACCACGTGGCCATGGGTATATAGTCGTTCTGTAAACAGTAGACCTCCCTCCCCTCATTCAAAAAATGCTAAGTACATTATGCTAAGAATAGTAATGATTACATCATGCTCTTATAAATGGATATTTTTTCCTTGGTGTTCAAGTTAGACAGTAAAAATAATTTAATAGGTCTACTATATTTAATAATACATTATATTCATAGAGAATAACTGTTGTTCAGGTGGTTCAAGACGTCAGTTTCATAATATACGTAAGTCAAAATTAAAAATAGTACGTTCTAGATAATAGATCTATTGCTTAGGGTTTTAAATTCAAATCGGTTGAAATGAGCTATTAAACGAAAAACCTTTTGAGTGTCCGCTTGATTGAAATTGATAACCAGATCGAAAAATTATGTATATACACCAACGAATTTAACAGTTATCGTGAAACAAAGATTCGAACACACAGTCAGAGGAAATGACAAATAGGTAAGTCAAAACCGTACCTTCGATCAAAAATGTATTAGTTTGGTGGTCTTATAACTCCCCTAATTAAATCTAAATCACAAACAAAATATTAATGAGCAAAGAATGCCCACTTTCTTTCTACAAATATAAACACAATTGTGTAAAGATTTATATATTATTTATAAGATTGATTTTTAAGTTCTAATTCCAATAGTTTTGTAAAGCTATTTTTGAAAAACATTGTTAAAATTATTTTAGTAAGGAACTTGATATAATAATGGTAAGTAAATTATAATTTAATAAAATGGTTGAGAATTTAAATACTGTATATACATATAATTGAGCTGGAATTGATAGATATGTGTACAATATTTAAAATGTTATCATAACAATGTTTTAATTAACACATTTATAAAGATTTGGAAATAAATATTAGGTTTGGCTATAACATCTAACTTTCTATAGAGAAATGAATGTTTTGACTATAACATCTAACTTTCTATAAAGAATATTAATGTTTTGACTATAACATCTATAACTTTCTATAGATAATATTAATAATGTTTTGACTATAACATCTATAACTTTTTATAGATAATATTAATGTTTTGACTATAACATCTAACTTTCTATAGAAAATATTAATGGTTTGATTATAATATCTAACTTTCTATAGAAAATATTAATGGTTTGATTATAACATCTTAATTCTATAGAGAATATTAATGTTTTGATATTATAAATTTTTAAAGCTTTAGGGAAACATCCCATCTACGGTAGGAGTGGAGATAACTAACATCTAGTAAGAGCTACCAGATCTAATCTCATGTGTCCAGTCGCCAAACCAACATATGATCTTGTAAAACCATGATATTGATTTATTGTCACTTTCAGCAGTCAAAACTTTCACAGCAAACATTTTGTTTTTAATTTTCTTTTTTCTTTTAACCGTTTTTATGTATTCTACTAGCTGTTATTTACCATCACTCCCACGGTGCATGGACTCTAGTTTTGCTTCCAGCCTATAAACGCCTTCTTAATTATAAACTGACCTAGTTCGAGACCAGTTAGTTCAGAGCGGGCGTCATATTCATAAGTGGCTACGATCCAATTCATCGTGCGGGGAGTTTAATAGGTATTTTATTTTTTAACACTGAGGCTTACTACTTTTCCGAGCTATACGCTTATATACTAATTACGTCAATAGTTTAAGGGCTTAGGAAGTATATATTTATAGTAAGTGTACCCACATTTGCTTGGAGGGAGTGTGAAAAACCATTCTGGGGAAAATCACCCTCTGTACACCCGACCGAGATTCAAACCTCGATCTTCCCGTCATCAGCAGTCTAGTCTACTGCGAGAGGGGCGCGTTTTACCACGCAGCCACCGAAGCTGTTAATAGGGACTGTTATTGATATGACAGGTATTCAGGTTAAGCATGTTCTTCTGTCTTTATTTTTAATTTTCTAATAGTAGTAGGTTGAGTTAGTATTTAGAATGTAAGTGAAATATGGTCCTCGAATGTAAATATTGTCATGAAGTGTAAGTGAATTATTGATGTGGAGTGTAGGTGAACCAATTATGGTCACAAAGCTTACGAGAACTATTGTGACGAAGTGTATGTAAATGAACTATTAAAGCAGAAATACTTAACATGCATTTATATTTAAAAACAATACGACCAATATTCTTTGTCCTGTCTTCAGTACGAATGTAAAGTGCGTTTTCCATGCACTGAGGGGGAAAGGGGGAGAGGGGGTTAACTCCCGTCTTCCGTACAGCTCACCCACATATAATAGTGCGTGGGTTTGAGGTGTCAACCTCGTCTGATCTAGTCTTATGGTGGCGGTAAGAGTTTGGGGTTTGAATCCTTGCCCAGTCTTAAGAAGGTATTTTTTCCCTAAATAGTTTTCCACTCTATCTTTCACGCTATCCATGAACTGGACTAGTACTTAACTCTCGTATGAGGGTAACAATTTCATGGCTTTAGCCCACGATCGAGCTATATCGACCAAGTGGCTACCACCGTTAGCGATGACAGTGCCAGCATGTGAGTATAGAGGGTGTCATTTGGTCAGCACTATGAGCCCTTGGGATATTAAGCTCACTTTTCTAGACCAGAGCTGCTATTTATTGATGCGAATCCTCATTTATCCTCACGAGGCTAAGTATGATCCTATTCTAGACCCACAGCTTCACAGAAAATTTCTGGAAGTACCGGGGATCGAGCTCGGCACCTATGGATCTGGAATGAGGAAATCTGACCACTAGATCTCAGAGGTACGAAGATAATGAAATAATTTTGTATAGCATTTATTTGACTTCAACCATTAAAAGCATTAAAAAGAAGTAAACAAGTTAAATTTTTTAGGTAATGTTAAAGATGCATAAATTTTAATGTATCATGCATATGTATGCATCAAAGTCACGGCAAGGTAGAGCGTATATATATATATATATGCATAACATATGCATAACATTTATTTGACTTCAACCATTAAAAGCATTAATAAGAAGTAAACAAGCTACATTTTTTAGGTAATGTTAAAGATGCATCAAAGTCACGGCAAGGTAGAGCGTATATGCATATATATATATATATATAGGTAGAGCGTATATGCATATATATATGCATATACGCTCTACCTTGCCGTGACTTTGATGCATCTTTAACATTACCTAAAAAATGTAGCTTGTTTACTTCTTATTAATGCTTTTAATGGTTGAAGTCAAATAAATGTTTTCTAATATATATATATATATATTGTATAAATGTAAGAATTTCTTTTTAGGCAAGTGCGACCAAAACTGTGATAATAAGCAAGAAAAAATTACCAATCGATAAAAAATATAGGAAATAAAACCAATAATTGATCTTTATCTGACTATTAAAAATGATAAAGAAGATGCAACATTTCTTAGTAATGGTTCAATCTCACTGGAAGATACCACAAACTTGGAGTGTATATATATATATATATATATATATATATATATATATATATATATATATATATATATATATATAGAGAGAGAGAGAGAGAGAGAGGTATATAGGTATATAAAGATCAATTATTGGTTTTATTTCTTTCTTTTTTTATCGATTGGTAATTTTTTCTTGCTTATGATCACAGTTTTGGTCGCACTTGCCTAAAAAAAGAAATTCTTACATTTAGCCCTAAAAATCCCTAATATTTGTAGTAGCAAAAATAAGGCCACACATATCCAGCCACACACCAAACTCTGATCCTCCTTCCTTCCTGAGAAAGTCATTTTAAAAATTTGATTTGGTCAATCATTACATATTTTTTACCTAGTATTCTCAATATTGATTTGCCTCATTTGTATAGTTTTACGTGAATATATGTTTGTAACTTATACAAAACATATAATTAACATGCGTTGCTTCTGTGAGCCAGACAGACAATTTAATATGTTTTTTATACTCGTTAACATATCATCATTAGGAATAATTTAAATAGCTATTTTATGCCTACATATAGAAAAATAATGTTATTTGGTTGATACTATGTTTCCCAATTTATATAAAAGCACTGATTAGTGAAACAACATTATTTTATTCGTGGGACGAGAAAGGAACAAAAACCATATTTATTTTTTTTACTCGCATCGATAGTCACGAAGCATAAATGTTAACTACATTTAGTCTGGTTTGCAGGTGACGTTAGGAATGGAAGGGGAGTGGTTCTTCGAATCCAAACAGGATGTAATGAGAGTGATTTTACCCAAATGGTTTCTCCCGCTCCCGTATTCCTATCCCATTAGTAAAATAATTAATATATTTGCGAAAACCCAAACGGGTAGGGAAAAGCAAAGGAAAAAAACCTGGCTTTTTAATTACGTACTCATAAAATAAATACAAAACCTATTTTTATAAAATATTAAAACAAATAAGGACAGTAAAATAAATATAAAATTATTATTTAAAAAATTATTAGATAGTATTAGAATTAATAAAAAAAACTCACACAAAAACACATAAATAAATAATAAAATTATGCAAAGAAGCTACGAAGTATGAATTCAAATAATTTATCTTATTTCAAAAAGTGTCACTTGATTTTATTATGTAATTAAAAAATACATATTTATTTGAGTTAATAGCTTGATAATGAATGTAAAATTAAGATTTGGTACACATTAACTCTTCAAGTATAAGTGAACCATGGTTGCGGATTGTAAGTAAACTATTGCTGCCAAGTGTATGTGAACTAATGTTAATGAGTGTACGTAAACTATTGTCATGAAGTGTAAGTGAACTACTGCCCCAAGTGTAAGTTAGCTATTGTCGCGAAGTGTAAGTGAACTATTGCCCCAAGTGTATGTTAGCTACTGTCGTGAAATGTAAATGAACTACTGCCCCAAGTGTAAGTTAGCTAATTGTCGCGAAATGTAAGTGAACTACTGCCCCGGGTTTAAGTATACAAGTTTGTGTTTTATTCGGTCACCTTTAGCGATGAGGTCGTGGTTCACACTGAATTTTATATTTTTTATATTTGTGGACACGTGAACGTGTGAATGTTGGGGATATTTGGTCTAGAATGTTGCCGGGTGTTCCAAGAGCAGTAATTTGCTAAAGTGTTTTCCCCTCCTCCTTAACTTAAAGACATTTGTACATTTCCTTTAAAACTTTACATCACTCATACCTATCCCAGTAGTGTAACTATATCCGAATGGCCTGGGCGGGTAGCGAGACGTGGTACTAAGAAAAAACCGACCTCTCTGTCCTTTAAATAATAATAATAATAATATTTAGCACCGCGTCTTACTACCCGTTCGGGTTATAAGCTTAAGTACTAATTACGCTAATGGATTAGGAATTAGGAGGGTTGAATTTAGAGGAATTGAACCCGCATTTGCGTGGAGGGAGAGTGGAAAACAATTTAGGAAAACCCACCCTCAGTTCACCCGACCGAGATTCGAACCTCGATCTCCCCGTCCTCGGCGGTCGAGCTCAACACGACTAGCGCGTTAGCTAACTACGCCACCGAGGCGGGTCCCTGTCCTTTAAAACCAGACAAGACGAGCAGAAGCGAATTCACGTTATAGGCCCACTGGGAATGGGCCTAGGGGCGGCGGCTTTAGGGGGCGGTACATTTTAGAAAACATTATTTTAATTTTAATATTTTTTAAAAATAATTACGTTTATGGCGTGTAAATACCTGATTTTCTTTCGTAGAAATTTTTTCTCGAATATTAACTTCCGCCCCCCCTCCCCCACATGTCTTTCCTTCAAAACCTCCTAAAACTTTTGAAAAAATGGGGGGGAGGGGGGCGCATATTATAATTGTGCCTAGTGGCGCAAAAATTTTAAGTCCGCCACTGAAGACGAGGCTAAGGCCTACTTTTTTTTGTCCACGTGCCCATCACTGCAGTTTTCAGATTAAGTTTGTTTGTGAATAATGAGCTGTTAATATAAGATTCGCGTCGAGTTTAACTCAATTTGTTTGTGGGACGCCTCCCAATTTTACTGGTATAGGTAGACTGGGCAATTATTTTTACTCCAGGCTACCACCGAAATTTCCCTTCGAAGGTATATTGGGCACTGCTACCTTGCAGGGTGATTTCCCCCTCAAGCTAGAATGGGCAATGCTAGCCTAGCCTAACCCAACCTAATCTAGCCTAACTTTTTCTAACCATGTCTACCTCTAACTAAGAATCAATAAAGCCTTAGAAATCCTGTATGGAGTAGCTTGAATTCAACTGAGTAGCTTATATTGAACCGATGTCTGTTGGCGATTTATTGTATTCATTTCCAATTAATATTCTCCTACAAAGTGCCCAATCTACCTGCTTACAAAGCCTTCTAGTCCAATCGACGGTTTCCAATCCAACAATCTCTCATATTAAAAGTGTCAAATTCACCACCACCCTGTTTTACTGTTGAAAGTTGGAAACACGTGTTGCCTGGTCGAGTATTTTACAAGGCTTCCCTGTCTGTTTCGGTTATTAGTTAAACATTGATTTGTACGTCTGGTTCAACAATCTCTAGAAATACGCTCTCAAACATTGATCTGACTGTACTTACTCGAGGCAGAGGCGTTAGGGAGACAACATTAAATGGCAAGAAACATAGGTGTGAGCCCCAATCATGTACTTTTTACTAGTACGTTCAACATGTCCCACTTTGAGAGGGACATTTCCCCCCCAAGCTGGGATTTCCCACCATCTCTACGGGAAAATTCTGTTGAGTTTTATTAAATTTCCTCTTTTTTCTTTTAATGCTCAAGTCGCAAATAACGAGAACACTCGCACTAAATATTGATGTAAAAATAAATAAATATAGATTTATTAGTTATTATGTCCAGCACAAGAATTATTTAATGATTAATCGAAGGAGTAGGGATAAGGAAAATAATTAAGAGGAGGTGTGCCCACATTAGTATGGACAGGGGATGAGAAAACCACTGGAATGAATCACTTGTGTAAAATTAACGTCCGGTGCACCCAGCCGAGAATCAAACCTCATCATCCACGTCATCGGTAATTCACTATATTGCAAGACTGATACCTTGGACTTCTTGAAAATATGTGTGGCTGACAGATAATTAGCTGGATTGGTCGATAGATAGAGACATAGGTAGATAATGTATAGATGGATGTATAGAAGCTAAATATACAGCTAGATGTATAGATGGGTATATGGTTGTATGTTTAAAAAATATATGGATATATAGACTTACAGGGTGTTCCCGGATTAAGCAGACAAATTTTGGGAAGTGGTAGGGAATCAAGAAACTAACACAAAATGCCCTTTGAAGATTAGCACGTTTTCAATTCCTTTTCGAGCAAACATAAAAAAATCAAACAAAATCAAAATATAGGTATTCAATAAAATATTGAATTTGTTATTTAAATTATTTATTTCGCTTAAAATGCTAGCCTCCAGCCCAGAGAAAAGAATCAATATGAATAACAGAACTAGTGGCTGACCGACATTGCTTGTCTGTCGTTTATTCGTAATCTTGCGCTATTCTTTTTTCTTTTTTTTTTTGTAATGATTGAATGTAATTAAGCTTAATCTACAAATAGTTATTGTGAAAATGTCAAATCAAAGAAAATATACTGGTGTACAGCTTTCAACGAATTTTTTTAAACAATCTTAAAATTAATTTCATATTTTTAGACAAATAATAACATGGTTTATTCGATTAATTTCATATATCTCATTGAATATTTAAAACCAGATTCCTCCTAAGCTAAGGAAAATAGCGGACAAAATGGAGGATTGTCTTAGTAATAATTTAATGTTGTACAACTTTTACGCCAAGTTATTCTAGTATAAACGTATTATTTTTAGTGTTATTTAACTTTTTACACAGAAAAATACGTTTTTACCCAGTTTTTTGCTGTTTGCTCAGAAAGTAAGCGAAACTAATGGCAATTTGAGTTAGTTTCTCGATACGCTACCACTTTCCAAGGTTTGGCTCTTTAATCCTAGAACATCCTGTAGATAGATAGAGGAAAGGATAAATAGTTAGGTTGGATATAGATGATTCAATTATGCCATTTCAAGGAAAAGTTGGTCTATGTAGTCTTTTTGCATTTTGATTTATATTTGAAACTCAAAGGAGGTAAATCGCTCTTGATATTTGTAAAAGACTTATCCCCCTTCCCCTCTTCTATTCCCCTCACCAGGAAACCAAACCCTCCATTTCTTCACATCGACACTTCCCTCTGAATATTGTTTCTCCTTTAATCAACTGATTTAACTCGTCTTCGTTTTGAGCACGGTTATTAATTAAAAGACTTCAGGTGGGATGGAAGGGCCCGCCAGTTAATATCCACACATTTTTGCAGTTTTTATGACAAAACATTTATTTTGAGCGAGTAAATAAGAGAGAGTGAATACTTTTAGTTTAGTTGTGTACAGTACACATATTGACCTTTCTTGAATATCTACCTGATACCATGGGCTTAGTGGCATTTGGAGAGAAAAGAACTTAAATTAAAATAAAATGTTATCGTCAGATTACAGGATGTTCATGACAAATATTCAAGAACTGTTAATATTTATGTGTTCATTTAATCAAACTAAACGTATGCCTGGATGTTCCTAAGAATGGGAATTTGGAGCACCTTTTAGATTATATATATATAATTTCTTTGTGTGTGTGTGTGTGTGTGTGTCTTTTCCCACCCTCCAGAAGCCTCTAGATGACCTATAAAGTTGAAACTTTGCACACTTATAGCATAGACCAGGGTTTCCCAAACTTTTTAGACTAAAGGAGCACTTGTACCAGGAAAAATACATTCTGAAGCCCTCGGAGCCCGAGATATAGCTCTGGCGGAGCCTGAGGACTCTGCGAAACACAGTTTTAAAAAGCCTGCTCTAGAAAACGAGACCGAACCTAACAGAGCCTGATTTTTAATTTTTAATATTTTTCGATTTATTTTCTTATTTAATAAAACATAATTAATTATGTTCACTTTCACTTTATCCACTCTTATGTAATAGCTGACTGAGATATACTTTTTTCTACAAACAAACCATTCGTTTATCGATTGAAGTTTAGGTTTTGTTAGGTTGAATAATATTATAATCAACATGTCTTAGACAGGCCTAAAAATTAGTCAAACAAATTTTATTGCGATCAACATTGATAACTTGGACTATATTATTGATTTATTAGTATTAGTTTAAAGATATTGACGATATATATATATATAAATATATATAAAGGGGTAGCTGAACATCACATGACTTAACATATGAATATATGAAAATAGATATAGTATTAATGTGATACGATCAACTGTGGTCACGTGGTTTGAGGCAACAAACTCATATTAATTCTTTATTTCTGGTGAAATGTCAGTCGGGGGTTGAATCGTGGCCGGCTGTATTGAGAATAGTTTCTTACTAAATTGGTTATCCTCTACCACCACGCATATTCTGGTACATTTACTTTAAATTCTACCTTCCCCATCCCTACCCCATTTGTGTATTTAAATATGGATAACCCTGAAGGGTAGTAATAAGATATGCAAACATGAATAGTAACATTGGTGATATCCGCTACGATGATCTCATGGTCTAAGGTGTTACTTTCTCAATAGACTTGACAGCTGGTGACGGATATATCGTGGTTCGATCCTGGTCGGGTGTACTGAAGATGATTTTTTACTAAATGGTTTAGCACACTCTCTCTCCATTCAAATGCGGGAACACTTCCTTTAAATTCAACATTTCTCATCCCCAACCCATTAGCGTAATTATTACATAAGCGTATATCCAAAATGATAAGTAAGACGCGGTGCTAAAAGGAATTGGTGTTAGACGAAATAATAAAAATAAACCGTTAATAGCCGCTAAGAGTTCAAAACGAAGCACCCAATTCTCCTTACGACATGGATTGTGATATCTGGTAACGGTGACAAAAACTTTTCTAAAAACTATATTTTCTGCATCTTCCGTAAACGAACCAGAGTTCCCTGGACCTGTGACTATAAATTCTTAATCTTTTTTGTGAGAGCGAACTGGAACGAGGCTGCCATTGTTTCAGATAAAGAGTTCAATTAGAGTGAGTGCTTAACACGAGAACATACTTCTCATTACTCTCACCATGTAATACGTCTTTTACGAGACATTCAATTATCCGGAGATATGTTTGTCGTCATTCCAAATTCAAACGGGGCATTAGGAAAAACCCATATCAATGGGTACGTGGACTAAATCTTTAAGCTCGTCTAGTCTGGTTTGCTGGTGTCGGGGTTCGAATTACGGTATTGAGGTAGGTTTTCCCCTTCTTATTTCTCACTCTTTTTCCACGAAAATATTGGTACATTTCTTCTCAATTCTATCTTTCTCATCCCTACTCTATTAGGCTCAGTTAAATGCAGAAATCCCGAAAGGGTAATAAGAGGCTGTTTAAAAAAATAGCATAGATTTTTTTTTAGTACACTGCGTTTATCGGACACAGATGACCACAGAACAAAAATGGTTTGGTTTCCAGATTTATTTTTCCACATGTTCCAGGTCTTACAACCCATCTGAACCATGCGCATAAAGAAGGGACGAGGGAAATAGAATATATAATAAATGTACCCGCATTCGAGTGAAAAGAGTATGTTAAGACATTTATTTAAAAAAACAGCTCTGTATATCCAGTTAGGATTCAAATTCCGCATAGCAATCACCGGTAAAACAGATAAAGTTGGCTCGTGCCCATAGATATAGGTGGTAGCGTAAATAATTTAATATTTTTACTCTTGTAATTTCTTAGGCCAATCTTCTCTGCACGAAAATCATAAAATAACGTTTGTTTGATGTTAAGTATTCCTGTTCAAATTACAAATTAAAATTACATATACAAGAAAGTGGGAAATTGTTTCCACAACTACTTTTCTTTAAATATAAATTGAGAATTCAACGTTTAATTAAATTTAAGAGGTGACCTGGCGGTCTAGGGGTAAGGTGTTAGACTTCTGTGCTGGGAGTCCGGGGTTCAATACTCGGTCCCGGCACAGATTTATCTGATTACCAAACCCTTCCTTCACCTCTGACAAGACGTGTATTAATCACAACTTGTGAATGTGTGGAATTCCAGGCCTCCACCGTGGTTCGGATTCCACGTTAAACTGTAGGTCCTCCATTTAATCTCACAGTCACCCTACCATTACACATTAGCGTAAGTGCGTACAACCCAAATAGGTAGTAAGACGTGGTGCTAATAATAATAATAATAATAATAATAATAATAATAATAATAATAATAATAATAATAAAATTTAAACCAGTTAATTTATGTAAGTTTTCCTTATTATTGAATTGGCTTACACTTTGTTATTTCTAAGATGATCCGTTGGGATAAAAAATGGCAAAGATAACTTCGATATAGAAGATGATATCAAAGTAAAAAAGTCTTTACTATTTTTTCGTAAAAGCAACCAAACTGTATTGTTGATTTTTTGCAATAGCTTCCAATTGATCACTTTAGAACATTTTAAAATATGTGCTTACATCTAAATTAAATGTTTCAGTACCAAAAAAATTGAAAACTATAAGGATGTCATAGAAAAATATTTTGATAATTATTTAAATTATTCAATTTCATAATTTTTTAAGAAATTGAAAAGTATGAAATTGAATAACTTAAATCACTATTGAAATATTTTTATACAACAAGCTTTGAGAAAAATAACGTAGTTAAAGAGTGGTATTCCCATCACAGCTTTAAAACTACCTTTGAGACATGGAAGTTAGTTATAGAGTGCTATTCCTATCACAGCTTTAATACAATCTTTGAGACATGGAAGCTAGTTAGAGAGTGCTATTCCTATCACAGCTTTAATACAACCTTTGAGACAAATAAAGTAGTTAGAAAATTTTATTTCCATCACTGTTCTGCTGCAACCTTTGAGACATAGAAGGCAGTGTGTGATTGTTATTACCATCAGTGTTCTGCTACAACCTTTGAGACATAGAAGGTAGTTTGAGATTATTATTAAAATTGTTGCTCTAAGACAACCTCCGAGACATAGAAAACAGTCTAGGAGTTTTATTATAATTATGGTTTTATTTCAAAAGTTGAACATTGAAGATAGCGAGTGGTATTTTCCTAACGGTTCCACCACAACCTTTAAGATGGATAAAGTAAGAATGTCATAACAAACATATTTTACCAGGAAGAAAATGTCTTTCAAAACTGTAACGCTAAACATCGTTACATAGACCTCTTCACTTCCCTTTATTCTGGCACCGTGTGGGAGCAGAACTACCCAGATCACAGTTGGGTAGAGTAATTTAATCACTTGGTTATCAACGCTATGTTTCAGAACGTTATTATAATTCTAACGAATCTTTATAGCCCCCATACGACGGCTGCGAGGAGTCATGCGACCTTTTCGTGTTTGCATCAGTGGTCTCTAATAGGTCTAGAAATATATTCTGTGTACCCCAGGGCTGACAACCCAACCAGAAACTCAAGATTCAAGATGTCAGAACTGGCTTAGATTCATGCAAGATGACCGCAGTCTAAATATCACCAACGTAATAATCGACTAACTCATGTTTTGCAGTTAGGGCTATTTTTGATTAGACCTAAGTTTTTTTTTGTACTTCACATCTTACTATCCAGTCAAAATAGCTGAATATTTATAATAATAAGATATTTATGAAAAAAGGAAGAATCTATAGGAGGTAAAAAAAAAGTGGGATACTATTTAGGAAACAAACCACAGTACACCCTTTCGGAATATGATCCTTAACCTACCATCACCAATAAACCAGATTAGTCAAGAATGGTGAATTTTTCTGCGTGCCTTCTGAAATTAACTACAGATAAGTAAAATTTAAAGAGGCCACCCTGACCCCCAAATTCAATATCAAAATATATATGTTATAGTATAGCTAACAAATGTATAAGTATTAGTCTTCCAAAATATTTCTTAACAAATTAAAGCATATTTATTTGTCAACCACTCTTTCGTTTATGTTTTAATAACATAGAAAAAAATAGTCACTGTCAAAAATAATTTCACAGGATTTCCCAAACTTTGTTTAAAATTAATAAGCTTGGACCCATAAGTAAGTCACCAGACTCCGTCAAGATTCCGGTGACCGGAGTAATAGCTCCATACGCTGCCTAATAAACAGTAAAAACTACATATCAAAATGTGATGGTCACAACACAAAACTTTTAGTTATTAAAATTGTATTCTAGTGTCGTTAGGATCCACCCGGAACCACCGAGACTGGCACCAACAAGATTGGTTTAAAGGGAAGGAATAAATGTGGGTCCTAGCTTGAGAAATCACCGGTTTGTATCTCTGTGGCACCATCAGAGTAGTATACGAATCTAAACGTTCTCAGCACTTGCGTACCACATAACCATTGCTAGAGTATTTTATATTATTTTCGAGTTCCATGTAGTTATGTACTGTACTCTAAATATAAGTTATTTTACACTAAATGAATATCATATCTTAATTCGTGTGTATCACAAACTGATACATAATGATTGTCCACGGGTTCAATTCTGATAGACTAGTCAAATTTAACTATGTGAAAAATCACATCCTGGGCAAGTAAATAGAACCTGGTACCTTCTACTTTGTGTGCCAGTCCTCTAACCACTGAGCCATCCTGAATCATCTGGTATCAAGAGCCATCTTTCCCCCGTTGTGTCGAGTCTAACGATAGCTCTGAGTGGCCGATATCTTCACCAATTACCATCATTATTAGACTCATCACAACTAGTGAATAATGAATGGGCTTGGATACGAAATAAAATAAAATATCTCACTGGTAGGACATCATCACGCAAGTCAATGGTCCCATTTTTTATTCCAGATTGTCATTCTTCACTTAATTGAAATAGACAGCTTGATTTAAATATTTTTTTTAAATCTCTTTCTACACACTTCATCAGTCGAATGGTCTAAATCGTCATTTTCGTGTTAGGCTGGCCTGTTGATGACTGGAAGTTCGGGGCTCGAAACCTGGTTGGCTATACTGAGGGTGTTTTTCCATAAATGGTCTCCCACTCTCCTTCTACGCAAATTCAGGTAGAATTACCTATAAAATTCTTCCTTCCTGATCACTACCCCATTAGAGTAATAATTATCATATATGTGTATAACCTGAACAGGTTATAATAAATCCCTTTCTACTTTATAATATTATAATATTAAAGCTAAATTCACTTCTTATGTTTGGCCTACCTATCACACTTCTGTTTTCTTAAAACTGCAGTTCTCTTCCCAACTCGACCTTAGGGGTGGCAAGGGGAGGGTCTTTGCAACACAACGGCCCTCATTGAAGGATTAACAGATCGAAACCCAGCACGCCACAATTTCATTACAAAAGTATCTAAAAATAACTGTGTCGAGTCTATTTAAGCTTTCTACAGTTTTTATTTAAAAAAAATAGTGTTCGATACACAGTACAAAGTGGAGATAAATCTTTGAAAACAGAGATCGTCAAAATAACTTTTTTTTTAAGTCAGAATTATTTAAAAAAAAACACTGTCCTGTCTAGAAATTCTTATTCTGGTTTAAATTAAAAGACCAAAATATTTTCCAAGTCAGACGTAGTCCCTTTAAGAATGGATAGTTTAATAGTAAATATGTGCTACGTTTCAATCTCTTGGCCTCCTTTACTCGCACAATGAACCGAGCTATCGCCTCCACGTGAATTCTATGGCCTTACGAGAAGGTTTCGATTCAAGAAAGAAGCATAACTAACAAGTTCAAAGCTTGAACCAGAAATCGCATCGAGGTGCGGTTTTCTGCATTGTTCAGTTAACAAAAAACCCTAATTTAAATCAGCAAAATATTTTTTGGTGGTTAAAAGCAATAATTCTTACACAAATTAAAATGGTGTCCTCTATTTTCTAACGAAGATTCCATGTTTCCGCACAACGATTCAACGTCTGGTTTGACCTCATAGTTAGGTTTTGATCCGTGAGGGGAGATTCTATTTATCCTCCCCTCCTTGTCGTGCACTGAAGACCTCACTAAAGAGAAGTCTAGTTCGGTGGCAACCCGGGACCGTTGCTTGGGGAAGGGGTGAAGTCCTTCGTATTTTCTAAAAGGCCCGGGAATAATCTTATCATGGTCATCCTGTAAGGGTGGGGCAGTATTCAACCACTCACTCATTTAGGAGGCCTTCAGTGTCACTTGTTTGGAAGAGGGTAGGAAAGGAGGTAAAGAGAAATATGCGTATGGGGGGAGGGGGAGAGGGAGGGAGTGGGAGAGGACGGGTCCGTCGTATCTGGGTTCAATGTGTCAGGTAGCGTTTGTTTTGCGGGAATAGACTGCTCTCGCGGTTCAGAATAATTTCCAAATCTAATTAGATTCAAACGTGATCTAGGATGCTATTCTCCCTTAAGCATTAATATTGTCTGTGATGTGCCAAAAAAAAATCATGCTATCAAAATCCGGGTCTTGGTCATAACAAATGTTTGGTGAAATTATTTGTTATGAGTCCAATTCTTGAAAACTAATAGTCAACTCGGGTTATAATGAACCTCTATTGACTCAGATATTTTGTTCACTATATCCGAAGTCCACTAAAACAGATTTTTTTAAATAAAAATCTGAAAGCAGTAGGTTGGTGACCAAAAAAAGTTCAAATACAATCGCTCTTTATTGAAATCTATTAATTCATCTTTTAAAAAAAAAAAATCATTTATATGCTGTTGTTTACTGTATACTGTTTTAGTTAATATTTTTTCCATATCCTTCTCTAGATGCTTTTTCAACACTTGATTCCACACTACCCATGCATTCAAAAAACTAAACTGAGTAGAAAAATCTAATTTTTTTTAGTTTCATACACCCTCTCGAAGAAAGGGATTAGTGAAAACAATTATTAAATGCCCACAGACTGTCATTCACTGTCCTGTAACTCCTGTCATATTAATACAACTCAGAAGACTGTCCTCCTTTACTTGCCGCAGACAAAGGTATTAAAACTTAAGCCAGGTCAATGACTGACTGTTTAAGATCAACCCTCCCCTACTACCCCTCCATATTCCGTACTTTCAGTCAATCTTTGTTCCACCTAAACAAGAATTCAGGTAGAGAATCGGTGTCTTCAAGTTTAAACAACCAAATTTATGTTTTTAAAGAATTATTATATTAGAATGAGATTTCTTATTGAAAGTTTCAATTTTTCTTTTCACTAAAACTGAAGACACACGTTTAAATATATGTAAGTATGTATGTAAGTATGTATGTAAGTATGTATTTAAGTAAACCCAACCCAGATTCAAACCCTGATTTCCCCGTCATCAGCAGGCCCCTCTTAGACCGCTCTGCCACTGAATCAGAAGAAGGTTTGGAGCTGAAGAGTACAAGATTGGCAGGCTATGTCCGTTAAGTAGCAATAATTTGTAACACAAGTAATATTTATTGCATTTGAAATGTGCATAAGGATTAAAGTCAAATAAGAACTATGTATATTTCTTACGATTGGACATATCTTGCAGCTAGAAAAAATGACTAGATATACTTTCATATCACTTTAATTCATGCGTCAAGTCATTTGATTTTGACAAAAAAAAGTTTTTATTTTCTAAGATGCTCTACTAATGTCCTTTCGTAAGAAAATTAAGTAATACATTAACAAACTTTCAGGCTTCGGCAAAGGGACAGGCAGTAAGTATATTTATGTAGGTGGTTCACACTACGCATAGAACGCTATTCTAATGGTCATATTCGCATCGAAAGCTTATAATGCGGTCCACATATGCATCGAAAGCTTATCACGCGGTCCACATATGCATCGAAAGCTTATCACGCGGTCCACATATGCATCGAAAGCTTATCACGCGGTCTACATATGCATCGAAAGCTTATAATGCGGTCCACATATGCATCGAAGGCTTATCACGTGGTCCGCATATGCATCTAAAGCTTATCACGCGGTCCGCATATGCATCGAAAGCTTATCACGCGGTCCGTATATGCATCGAAAGCTTATAATGCGGTCCACATATGCATCGAAGGCTTATCACGTGGTCCGCATATGCATCGAGAGCTTATCACGCGGTCCGTATATGCATCGAAAGCTTATAATGCGGTCCACATATGCATCGAAGGCTTATCACGTGGTCCGCATATGCATCGAAAGCTTATCACGTGGTCCGTATATGCATCGAAAGCTTATAATGCGGTCCACATATGCATCGAAGGCTTATTACGTGGTCCGCATATGCATCGAAAGCTTATCACGCGGTCCGTATATGCATCGAAAGCTTATAATGCGGTCCACATATGCATCGAAGGCTTATTACGTGGTCCACATATGCATCGAAAGCTTATCACGCGGTCCACATATGCATCGAAAGCTTATCACGCGGTCCGCATATGCATAGAAGGCTTATCACGCGGTCCACATATGCATCGAAGGCTTATCAAGTGGTCAGCTACTGGAAAAAGTTTGAGGATAGGAAAATAACTATGATAAATCACATTTTCAAACTACCCTCAGTACACCTGATCGAGATTCCAACATTGATCTCCACAAAAGCAGTATTTCAGAATATCGTGAGCCTGAAAACTCAGACCTCGTGACCACCGGTGCAAGCAGTTACACGGGGGATGATTAGAACATCACGGGCAAAAACAAAACTTCTGTAATAAACGTGTCCATAACTTTTCCATTGCTTTTCGCATCTAAGTAAATGTACCCAACATTTGTCTGGAAAACGTATTTAAAATCAAACTACGGAAAATATGTCTTATTAAATGTATGGGTATTCTTAGGGGAAGAGGAGGGTAAAACACTAAGTTAAATATAAACAATCTCTATTGTAATCGAGTGGAATCGAACTTGGTTATCTTAATCAAAGTTAAAATCACTAGCGTACACTTGACCTAAGGAGCTGTACCAGAACTGGTTGGGAGAGAATGTGGAAATATGGTTGGTTTGTGTTTTTGTGAAATTCTCCTCTAGTGTGATTTAGTACCATCCTATTTTATAATATAGGCTCTGCTCCGGAATTTTAGATAGAACAGTGTGGTGAAAAAAACAGAACCAGTCCAAAATAAAATAGCAAGGTGTTATTATTGGTCAGAAAGTTATCCACACATTTAAATATAATTTAACTTGCTCTTTTAGAATTAAAGTGAGCCTTATTTCTAAATAAAATTGAATCTTCATCCCCAAATTAAACGAACATAACTTATATTTGAAAGGAATAATGCTTTCTAAATAAAAAGGGATCCTCCACTCTGTACAAGTGATCATAGCTCTAGATAAAAGAGATTCTTCCCTATAACTAAAATGATCAAACGGAATCCTACCAACCACATCAAGTGAATGTAATCTTTAAATAAAAGGGATCTTTCCTTCCATATAGTTATAATAACCTCTAGAGATTATTTGTAGAGGTTATCTTTTATCATAGTCTCTATATAAGATGAATCTTCTCAAAAAAAACGTGATCATAGCCTATAAATAAAAAGATATTCTTACCTTCAAATAAAATTGAGCCTATTGAAAATATAACAAAGTCAAACATTTCAACCCCTCACAGCTTTGCACGAGGTATTTTAAGGTTTTAAGACTCGCATGGTACTTGATGTTTGTTGATAAGAAAATAAGTGTTCAGGTCACTTAGGCTGATATTATAGTGGTTTTGCATTCCTCTCTTCACGCTTATATGAGATACATTGCCTCTCGGCTTCTTAATGCCGGGATCACGATCAAATTAACGTAACGTTAACTTAACGTATGTGTTATCACGATTCACGTAACTTAACGTAACAACTCAAGCCAAACATCTTCATTCTCGAGTATGATCTGTGATTTTTATTAGTTTTACAGTGATGATCTGTGAGTGTTTACAGTTTTAAATAGATATATAATAAATATCTATTAAAAAACTTTTTTAATAAATTTAGCTTTCCTATTTTAGTTTAATTTTTTTTTTCAATGTCTGATCACTAGAACTTACGCTAAAGAGTAAACATTGGTCATAATACCAACAAATGAATTACTAAATAGCCCTGTTGA
>CABFWO010003979.1:17721-36727 GCA_902155825.1 Timema genevievae
GACCTTGCTAACCACCTAACTCTTTCTTGTCCCTAAAGCTGTTGAGATCATACATGAGGAACTCTACAAATGAAGATAGACTTAATGGGCTTCATGTACATACATCCAGAGGTGTCAATTACGGACCCATGAACTGGAAATGGCCAGATTTGCCCCAGTTCTGGCCATATCTGGCCTGGATATGGACCAGTTATGATCTTTCCACATGGAAAGGATGAAGTTCTCAATGAACTTTCTATGAAGCCAAGCAAAATTAACATAAGACTAAAATGAATAAGTTCAAAAGTGATTTTGTGAGTAAAGAGTTAGTGCAAGTTGCTTATTTGAATTTTCAGATTTTATCTCATAAAATAATTTTATAAATTAAATTTCCAAAATACAATTTATTGAAACTTGCATGTTTGTATATTCTAGCAGTATGCATGAATAAAAATGTGTTCATAAAAACTTAAGTCATAATAATTACAGAATTATGAGCATTTTTATAAATTTTAAATTATTTTTGATATTATTATATTTCTTTTGATGCATTTGCATTTTGCAGTACTTAAATTTTCAAATTTTCCCGCGGGAAAAACCAATGGACCCCGCTTAGTTGGTCAGTAAAACAAACCCCCCCTCCCCTCCACTAACGAGTCCTGAATGCACCAGTGCTTGTTTAGATATGGCTCTTTCACATTTTATTTGTTAGGGTTAGTTTAATTTATTTAAATTCATTGTTGTTTAGTAAACAAATTTTCCCAACAAGTCAATGTTTAAAATTAAAACTAATGTCCATAAATTCCTGCATAAATTTGACCTATCACTCAAAAGTTTAAATGGGGTGTCTTATAAAATAATGTTACCCTCTCATCCATAACGTTTCTTCTATTAAATATATCACAAGAAATAATAAATATTAAATAGAATAATTTGATAATGTTCAAAATTCAATAACCGAGTTCCAAAAGCAAATAATTGGAAAGTGGTATAAAAAATGTAAAATATTTAGTATGGTTTCAAAATCTAAAATAACTACATTTAGGTACCCTTGCAACAAACCAAGATTTAGTACCTGCAAAATTCCCCTCATTCAACATCAAATTCACACAAATGGAATACCCCATGAAAGACCACTATGACTGCTACACAGAAAATATTATATACCAGTTACAATGCAGCTATTGCATCGCTAAATACATTGGCCCAACTACAAGAAAACTCAGATACAAATGAATGGGCACCTTAATACTATTAGAAAGGACAAAGTTTAAAATAAACAAACAAAAACATAAGACAGAACATTTTGTAACAAAAATTGTAAAAAAGAAGTGGTGTCGTCCTGCCTAGATAGCTGAGGTGTTACGTATTTACTCAAATCCATGTATGATACGCTCTTTTAAAATGTCAACATCAGGAACAAGAGTTGAGTAAACCATGGACTTTAAATGTCCTCAGAGATAAAAAAAAAATCCATTGAGTTTAAATCTGGCGATCGATCAGGCCATTCAATGGATCACCCATGACCAACCAATGTTTGAGGAAAACCTTAAATAACTTTAAAACTAAGCGTTTCTATACCCAAGTTTATATGAACTTTTCTTAATGTATGGTCAGTGGGAATACACCCCTAGAATATTTGACACCAAATAAAATACACCCTGTATAACCAAATCCAGGCAGTCCTCTGGTCTCAACCTTGGTTAACCTTCATTTTATTCCAAGCAGGCCTATTTACACCAGTCAATAATATATAAACAATAATAACAGATAATTTAATAATTACATATAATATAAATACAACATTCTATCCATCTACCAAGAGTAAAGACACAAGTTTGAACAAGCAACTGCTGAATCCAGGCCTAAACATTTGTTTGAATCAAGAGACTGGCAACAACAGAATCTAAGTGACCATGATCAACCTCTTGCCATGCTGCCATAGTCCAGTCTGTGTTTTACTCTCTTCTGCTGAAGAAGGGGACTGAGGTACCACAAGAATTTCATAATTACCTGTGTGTTTCTGTTGTGTTTAAATTGTGAACTTAGAGGCCTAAAGTTCTCTGGTAAGTGTGTAGGCTTTGCTCTTCTACCCTCCTTTCAATGCTTAGTTTTATTTATATATATATATATATATATATATCATGATTTATGATAGCTAAAAAAATTAAGTTTTGTTGAATAAAAAGTAGAGTTTTGGTATAAAATGTATGTAAATAAAGTATTTATTTCGGGTTGAAATTGTAACAAGGCAATAATAATTTTAATTCAATGGTAGGGTGCAACAAATAAAAATTAGAGCTAAGATATTTATATACCAAACAAACTTAAGGGCATTAAAAATCTCTATAATAGCAGGCTCAAACATTTTTTTTTCTAATGTTTTTTGGGAGTGGAAAATAAATTTCTTTGTCTGAGGGGACTTTTTTTTGTCTATTGGAATACCATTGTTAATTCTCATTTAAATCAACTAACTAGATCATATTTACATTTAAAAGGTCAAGCGGTAAATTTCATGAACATAAATTATTTCACTCATGTATTATTAGTTCAAAAATCCTATAGTGAACTTTAAATATGTTTTGATAGCCATTTTAATGTTTATAGTAAGAGTTTATAAAAACACATCTCATTAAATTTGAGTGTTTCTAACTATATCTCCTATCTAGTGAACTAGCCGTGGAGAACCCAAGGCAAGTATTGGAAACAAGACAAGTAATTTAAACTGGAGATGGGATGTGTGAATTCTATGGTATTCGAGAGATTAGATATTAGTAAAAATTTCAAAAAGATAACTCTAATATAATTATAAAGGCCTTGGCTTGAAATCACAATTTTAAGCAATTGAAATATTATATATGAAAAAAGTGCATTGAGCAAAAACATTTAGTGATAAATAAAATGATAGAATATTAGGAAAATGGTAGAGCACAAATAAAAGTAACAACACTGACACATATTTACACACACTTCAATATTTCGATGCTATTGTAGCATCTTCCTCAGGAAGTAGTAATTAGACTGGACAGGATGTTGTCTTCAGTGATGCCAACTTGATTGGTGAGGATGAAAACTTCTCTGGTGGAGTTGAAATTCCCTGAATGATTCTCTATTGCTCTATGGATGGTAGGTGGTGCTGGTGTAGTTTCTGGGTTGAGATTAGCGAATATTTAGGTTAGGTGGTTTTCTAGATTTTGTGATCCATTGATGTGCCAGTTCCCATCTTCTTAACTGAGACATATTACATTGTGTCTTGTGGAATGATTTTAACACCTTGACAGTGTAGCAGTTCTCAAAGTTGAGGTTATGATTGGTGGCGTGTGCTGAAACTGGTTTTTCTGGATTCTTAATTTTAGTGTCATGGCGGTGTCCATTCATTCGCTTACGGAGAGTTTCAGTGGTGAGGCCAACATATTGTGCAGTACATTGTTGGCATTCTAATTGGTAAATTAGGTTACTGGACTCACATGTGTGACTGCCTTTGATGGTATAGGTGGAGTTGGTGATGTTGCTGGAGAAAGTGACTGCTGGATGATGTATTTGGCAGGTTTTGCAAGCTGTTTTGTTGCAAGGTCGAGAGCCTTGTTGTGGTTGAATGAAGGTTGTGTCCTTTTCAGTTTTGAGTTTGGGGTGTACCAGAAGATTTCTAAGTGATGGAGGCTGTTTATACACAAGGAATGGAGGTTTTTTAAGAATATTGTTGGTACGGCTGGATGCTTCCAATATGTGAAAACCCGACGCTAATATTTTGTTTATCTTTTGTAGGCCTGGGTAGTACTTAGTCACTAGAGGTATAGTATCTGGTTTGTCAGGTTTGGGTGATTGTGGAGTTTCAGCTAGTCGAAGTAGGTTATTAATGAGAGGTTTAGGGTATCCTCTCTCTGTGAAGGCTTCTTGAAGGTTTTCAAGGTGGTTTTGAAGACTTTCTGGATCGGAGGAGATGCGATGAGCTCGTATGGCAAGACTGTATGGGATAGATCTTTTAGTGTTGAATGGGTGGCAGCTATCAAAATGCAGATATTGTTGTCTATTAGTGGGTTTAAGATGTACCGAAGTTTTGAAGTGGCCATCCGACAGCCTAATGTCCACATCAAGAAATGTTGCCTGGTCGTGGGATTGATTTGAGGTGAACTTCAAAGCTGAAAAGGAGTTTAAGTTGTTTAAAAAAAGGGTTAGATTGTCTTGGCCAGCTGTCCACACCATGAATATATCATCGATGAAGCGAAGCCAGCAAAGTGGTTTGTTGTTTTGGCGGTCAAGAAATGTTTTTTCCAGTTTACCCATGAACAGATTGGCATATGAAGGTGCCATCCTTGTACCCATCGCCGTGCCTTTCGTTTGAATGAAATTCTGATCCATGAATTGAAAGTTGTTCTTTTCTAGTATAAATTTAGTGAGATCCAGGATAAATGATGTTGTCGGTGTGGTATTGGTCGGACGCTTGTTGAGAAAATGTTCCAATGCAGCCAGGCCATGAACATGAGGGATGTTNCTCACCAATCAAGTTGGCATCACTGAAGACAACATCCTGTCCAGTCTAATTACTACTTCCTGAGGAAGATGCTACAATAGCATCGAAATATTGAAGTGTGTGTAAATATGTGTCAGTGTTGTTACTTTTATTTGTGCTCTACCATTTTCCTAATATTCTATCATTTTATTTATCACTAAAAATTTTAAGCAATTGGTAACAGTAGTTGTATAAGCTTGTGTAATAGAGAACATAACAAAATCACAAAAAATGTTCAAAATTGTATGGATATAATTAATTTACCCAAAAAAGGTTCTCTTTGTTTTTTATGGCGTACCAGGAACTAAGGAAGAAAGTGATTAAAACACTTCATTTCGAGCATCGCACTGTATGGAGCAAAAACTTAGACTCTCAGGAAGATGGAAAGGAAATACTTTGAGAAATATGAAATGTGGTGGTGGAGAAGACTTGAGAAGATCAGGTGGACAGACAGGAAGACAAATGAAGATGTCTTAAGAAGAGTGGATGAGAAAAGAACCATTTTGGATGTGATTCTTAGGTGCAAAGCAAACTGAATCAAACACATCCTTAGGAAGGAGGAGGCAGAGGACAAGGTGCATTAGTGGTCTAAGTTTACTGACAAAAGGAACGGACCTGTCGTAAGACAGAACACATAATAACAATAACAGATTTAACAAACAAAAGTAGTGCTTTTCAGCGATAATGAGCTTTTAACAACCTATTCAAAATTCAATTTTAAATATTTGGATCATAATATATCTGTATATTTTTAAGTATTTGAGGATTCAAATTCGAGAAATTTAAGATTCGACTCGTCTCTAATCTAAACCTCTACATATACCAATAATTCAGGTTTTAAATTATAGTTTAATAGTCCTTAATAAACCTCACAGCAGAAACCATAATAACCAGCTCAAGATTTATTTTAAAAAGGTGAACATACAAGTATTAAAATAAAAGTTTTAAAAAAAGCAGTTCACAAAGATGGTGGACGCGTCTTGTGCAAGAGCAAAACGCTTACTGGAAGTCAAAGTTGAATTCAAAGTAGGAGGGATCAAAGTTGTGGATGCGGACATAGCCGTCCTCTCCTCCGCTGCTGTAGCTCCTGCCGTCCGGGTGGAACGCTACGCTGTTGATGGGGCCAAAGTGTCCCTTGACACGTCCAAACTCCTCTTCAAACACCAGATGGAAGAAACGAGAGTCGAATTTGCCTGTGCGCGTCGAGGTGGTGGTAACATCCATGGCCTCCTGACCACCGCCTAGCACCACCTGGTGAGCAAACAATGCATCTGGCTTAGTTAGATTAGCTTTGGCAGCAGAATGGTCTAAGGCTTGATTCACACGTTTGCCAAGAATATAGAGCAGGATCTGCTTGAGTGGCATGGCAATTAACAAGTTGTATATTGACCCATGATGCATTCTAATTCAAACTTAAAATAACTGATTATCAACAAACTTTATTTTCTAGCGGATCAACATATATTTTAGATCATTCTTTCGATGGCTACTTTCAAATTTTAATGCTGTGTCATGACGCAATACAATACATTGAGACACACGCTTTCCATCTACAGATTATTGCAAATCTCCCCACAACAGCCAACGAGGTAGTTTGCTTGCTTCTAGCTCTACAGCTTATGCATATGCACACTGATTTGAAATGGATGGTTGTTGTATTTGATTGGCTCTCCAGTGCCTAAGATATCAGGCAGAGCGGACTAAGTAGAGACAAGTTGAACTTTATCAGAACGCAGATGAGGCAGAACGCTTGTGATTGGTTTAGAGCTCATCATGTGACCACATTTCTATTTTGCGCTCATTATTTGGCGAACATGTGAAGTCACAATAAGGCAGTCATTTCAAACTTAACCTAGCCATAATTTTGTGGGGTTCGTGGACCTTTGGATGAACCAAAAACAATACAGTCTGATCCTTATTTTTATAAATGTTGCCGGTATACATAATATGAAATTATGACATTTTGAAATAGAATATTATTTAGGAAAATCTAGAAAGTGAGGTTTGTATATAAATTATAAAATTGGATTTATTTACTCACCAAAGATCAATTTCCACTATCAGTATGAAAGTGAATTAAACATGATATTTCAAGTCTAAAACTCACAACATTGTTGCAAATAGAAGGGTTCATATTTGTGGGAAAAGATAGAGGGTAGCTTTTAACTTTGTATATAACTGTTTTTTTTTATATCAACGCGTCTTACTACCTGGTAAGGTTATGTGTGTATATGATAATTACTCTAGTGGGGTAACCTGTGGGCGTTCAGTCTATTGAGGGAGTGACGCTGTAGACCATGTGGCCACCAAAGCAGGTAACCATCAACTAAATAAACACGTCCCCCTGTGCAGTTAGTAAGGGAGAAAAGCAGGCAAAAATGTGTTACATCTTTGAGATGTTACATTATGTCCAACATGATATATATACTTACATGGTCGAAGATGGGTGACACTGCAGCGCTGTTGACTGGACGTTCGGTCTTGTAACACTTGAGGAACATGAGTGAGTCGGAGTCAAACAGTTTGGCAGTCTTGTCCTTGGAGGCTGTGATGAACATTGTTCCATCCTTGTTCATCTGCATGTCGTTGATAGATCCAGCATGGTCGCTGATAGCCATGAGCTTCTTACCATTCTGTCAACACAACAGTGGCAACTGTTACATGAGAGGTAATTAACAGATTCTCACTCTTCTGTAAACATCATGGGTAGTCTGAGTCGTAAGCAATTATGGGTGGAGTCAAAAGTTGTAGTCGGTAAACATTTGTAATTTGAACCAACAAATTTATTTAGATATATGTTCACAATGCCAAAGAAGCTTCCCATGAAGTAATCTGTATTGGAGCATTTTACTGCAGTAAATTTGTTATTACTAATCAATATAGGTTAGCCATTTATGAGTGAGTCGAGTCTTGAGGTCTCACTCAAAGTCTAGGATAGTTCACTCACCCTGGGGTACCATGGAAGACTAGAATATTTCACTCACTTTGAGGCACCCCTGGAAGACTAAAATAGTTCACCCACCTTGAGGTACCACTAGAAGACAAGGAAAGTTCACTCCCCTTGAGGTCTCACTGGAAGACTAGAATAGTTCACTCACCTTGAGGTACCACTCAAAGACTAAGATAGATTACTCAACCTGAGATCTCACTGGAAGGCTAGGATAGTTCACTCACCATGAGGTCCCACTGGAAGACTAGGATAGTTCACTCACCATGAGGTCCCACTGGAAGACTAGGATAGTTCACTCACCATGAGGACCCACTGGAAGACTAGGATAGTTCACTCACCATGAGGTCCCACTGGAAGACTAGGATAGTTCACTCACCCTGAGGTCTCATTGGAAGGCTAGGATAGTTCACTCACCCTGAGGTACCACTGGAAGGCTAGGATAGTTCACTCACCCTGAGGTCTCACTGGAAGACTAGGATAGTTCACTCACCTTGAGGTACCACTGGAGGGATAGGATAGTTCACTCACCCTGAGGTACCACTGGAGGGCTAGGATAGTTCACTCACCCTGAGGTACCACTCGATGACTAGGATAGTTCACTCACCATGAGGTCCCACTGGAAGACTGGGATAGTTCACTCACCCTGAGGTAACATTGGAAGGCTAGGATTAGGATAGTTCACTCACCCTGAGGTCCCACTGGGAGATGTCTCCATTTTCATGTCCGGTGATAATGATCTCGTCCAAAGCTCCCCAGAGCAGGGATGTTACCTTGGACTCATTGAACGGGATTCGCAAGATCGGCTCCGAGGAACCTTAACACAAAAGAGACAAGAAACATCGTATTAATCTTGGAGATAGAGCACAAGTGTGTTTGACATTGTAGTTTAGTAATAATTAGTTCAGTATTAAATTTAAAGAATGACAACTATTTATTTTGTCATAATTATAGAATCACCAAAATAGCAATATTTTAAGCACCGCATCTTACTACTCACTCGAGTTATACGCTGGTGTACTATAAGGCTAATGTTTTAGGGATAGGCACGGTTGAATTTAGAGAAAGTGTAACTGTGTTTGTGTAGAGAGAGCAAAAAAAACCATTTAGGAAGAACCACCCTCAATACACCTGATTGAGAAATCTTTTGAAACTTGACAAAGACTGAAGTGACTGAGACAAAGAACAACTCGAAAAGATAGATCTTGTTGATAACCCACCCAGCGATTCGTCAACATTCCTCACATCAATGATCATCATCTCACACTGATGACCCAACTGCTTGTCGGTGGAGTACACCGCCATATTGCCACTATAGCTGAAATTGCAGGTTCTCACAGACGAGTTGGCCTTGATGTTACCAATCTCTTTACCTGTGAAAACAACACGTGGGTCAATGGTGGCTGAGAAAGACAGTGATCTGACCGCAATACCCCCAATGGTGACACCTAGTTCTCCAAACTAGTGCCTCGGGGCAAGCTCGACCACATCAGGATATTCAAGGTTAGGTGACCTACCTGTGGCACAGTCCCAGATACGCAGATACTGATCAGCCGCCCCAGACATGAACCTCGTTGTTTCCCAGTTCACGTCAATGGACCAAACTGCCCCCTGGTGGCCGTCGAATGTGCCCAGACGTTCCCCGTTGAGTGAGTACCAGACATTGGGGCATTGGTCCTTGCCTGATGAGAAGAGGAGGTCCCCCTCGCGGTTGTACTTGATCTGTGTGATAGCCCTCTCGTGTCCGTGGAGCATTAAAGGTTTCTGCAACAACATGTTAGTGATATTATCAACCAATCAACGAGTTGGTCTGCGCTGATGCTAGATATAGTAGTGTAGTAGCCCAGAAAACTGTAACTGATTATTAAAAACAGGATAATTCATCACAGAATTATATTAACTCCCTCAAAACACCAACCCAAGCCCTTAAATATAGGCTACTCAAGAGTTTTTAAATTCATAGGGTTTTAGTTTAACAAATGTATACCCATTTTTATGAATGACCTTTGATCTCTGTCATCTTTCAGCAAGTTAGTACTAAGTAGAGAGCTTATCTCAGGGTTAACTAACAGATTAAAATATTATGTGGGAACAGTACCTTATATACAGTGTCGGAAAAAAGTTTAAGCTCTTACAATACTAAAAATACTAACTAATTTGTTTACTGGTCTTAAACTTTTTTATTTACTAATTCTCTCTTAATTTTATGATAATATACATTAAAAACGAAAGATTTTGGTGATAGTAAGATTACTGTAGCTCAAACGTTCAGAAGTTAAGATTTTTTTAAATATTAAGGCGCACAGCCAAAAACAACCAAAAAATGCAAAATTTTTTTAAAAAAGAAAAATATATAGTTTAAAAATGGGTGGACATAGAGCTATGGCTTTTGGTCTCCAAAAAGTTTTGACACAAAGTTTAAAAAATAAAAACCTTAATTTTTGTTACCAGATTAGTACTTTAACTTTTAAGTGGCCTAATTTTTTTTAATCAAGAGAAAAAATTATGACTTTTTAAGATTTTTGTTAGCTACATTTAAAATTACTTCTTTTTTCTTGTCCTGGCATTATGTTATTTCTTATCTCTATGGAAGTGGGTTGGCACACCTGTTTCATCAGTTCCTCCAATCAGTTGATTTTAATGTGATCATTTTGAGGTTATTGTATGCATTTTGTGTTTGAAGTAAAGATGGGGGAAAAATCAGTGTCAGACCAAATTAAGTGGCAAATCATTGGTTTAATGAAGGCTGGAAAGTCACAAAGACAAATTGTTGATACTGCTAGAGTGTCTAAGACATGTGTGCAACAAACAATCAAGCGATATAATGAGTTTGGAACCATCACCAACCGAACTGAAATCTTCCTGTGATAATATTAACATAACTGAGCGAACTGTGTGCAACCATTTAAATGAAGCAGGCCTAGGTTCCTATTTTGCTATCCGCAAACCTCTGTTAAATGAGAAACACAAAAAACAACTTCAGTTTTGCAAGGAATGTTTAGGGTGGCTTAAAGAAGCTTAGAAGAGAGTAATTTTTTTCAGATGAGTGCCGCTTTGAACTATTTCCTCGACGTAATTGGTTAGGGTTCACAGGACAAGAACGGAAAAATGTCTGCCGGCCTGTGTCGCTCCTGCAGTCCAACAAGGTGTCGATGCAATCATGATCTGAGGTTGCATCACTTCAGAGGGGCCTAGAGACTGTAAGGTTGTGAATGGTGCTATGAACAGTGACAAATATTGTGAAACTATGATTCCTTCAGCACATAGGCTCCTTGAGGAAAATTACATCTACCAGCAGGACAATGCCCCATGCCACCGGTCCAAGGCAACAAGGACATGGTTTGATACCCAGGACAATGAACTGCTTCCCTGGCCACCACATAGTCCAGACCTCAACCCAATTGAAAATTTACGGAACACCATGACATATAGATTGGCAAAGCAGAATCCCAAAAACGAAGCAGAACTAAGACTGGCAGTCCAAAGCCTATGGTAAAAGGTGACGCATGAAGAATGTAGGAAGCTGATCCACTCCATGCCTGACCGGATCAGAGCATGCTACAAGGCTAGAGGGGTCCCTATTGACTACTAAACATGGGAATATAACTTTTTTTTTAAATTGTATGAATTTATTTTTTATTACAATTTATGTCTATTTTTTATTCCTATTGTTACATTCTTAAGACGACAGAGAATTAAATGATACTAAGATTTATAAAGTTTAATAATTTTGAATAGTTAAGCAATAAAAACAAAACTTGCTAAAATTGCAAAAATAACATAGAAACATAAATATTGACAAACTTGTGTGTTGACCCAAGATCCTTTGCATTTTATGAAGTCATCAAGTTTCCTATAAACATTACATTGTTTATTTGATCAATATTATTCAAAATCTTATATCATTAAGTGCGAAAGGTTAGGTTAAACTATGTTGAGTAGTAACCGGAATAATATGTTTTAATTATGTAATGTTAAAAAACTAGGTTTTATTCATGATCATTATTTTAAACATTAATTTGGGATTTTATATTTAGGATGTCATCAATCGAGTAGGTGGCAGTTGTAATTAGTTTGGTCCGGATGGATTCTTGTGTGAGCTTAAATGCTTCCATTGTGTGGTTTCATTAATAGATGTTCAAGATTTATTCAAATAAGGGGAAAAGATACTAAAATTGTCTCATTTGCAAGAGTTGGGTTTGCTATGAAAAAAGGTGAAATATGGTCTATATAGATGATTATGTGTTTCTAAAAACAAGAATTCTTTGGAATATAGTTTTAGGGTGTTCTCAAACTTAGATTTGTGTTTTTTAAGCAACATGGCTGACTTACTTTCCATTTCCTAAGCAAATTTATTATTATTTTTTATCAAAATCACAGATTGAATTAAGTATTTTTACATATCTTGTTGTATTAATTTGTTAGGGTACCGTTAAGTCCAATCATAAAATGTTGATATTTTGGAAATAAAAAATCTTACTCTTTGTCAGAGGTGCCCAACCTATGGCCCACAGGCCGAATTTACTCTGGCCTATGTATGATTAAGACAATGTGAACTTTATTTTAGTGGTTTGTATGTTGTATTGAAAATACTACTCATGTCTTACTTAAGTTGGGATGGTCAAGAAAAGGTCAGTGTTTATGGCAAAACATTTTTTTGGCCAAAATAAATCAAATAATGCTCCAGTACAAACATATAGTTTAATTTTCTTCACATTTTGATATAAACAGTTTCTGAATATCCGTCATGCGAATACTGGCACTAACAAACTTTTTAAATTAAGAGAAAAAGTTGTCATTAAATTCCAGAACACCCTTGACAGATATTCAAGAAATTTTGAGGTCATCATGTGAAGAAAATTAAATTATATGTTTGTACTGGAGCATTATTTTATTTACTTTGGCCAAAAAAAAGTTTTGCCATAAAAACTGCAAAAACACTGGCTTTTTCTAGCACCCCCTTCCATCCATCCCACCTTAAGACTCTCCATAAGGGTAAAATGAACTATCAAGTCCAAATATTTATTACCAGCCGATCTAGTCCAAACTCGTTAATGTAAACCTTACTTCACTTTTCATTTCACTGTAAATGCAATGGTTAAATTTCATATACTGCTATATATATCTTGTTACCATCATTGGCAATTGTGGGTATGAAGAAAATATCAGCACGTGGTGTGTATGTACTTTTTCAAATACCTGTTTATAAGTTATCATGTCTCTTTCAAAACATAGAAAAGTAGATAGCTCTTTAATGAAAAGTGGGCCGAGGATTATTTTTGTATTGTTAAGAGTATAACGTGATAAAGTTATGATTTGCAAAAAAAATTTAAAAAAATGGAGTTTTTAAAGAATATAACGTAAGATGGCACCGTGTCTCAAAGCATAAGGATGTTTTTGACAATGAAGGAGACTTATGGAAAGAAAAGACTTAAAATTTAATAAAAGGTTTAGCTTCTCAAAAAACATATGTCCACAAAACACATTGAGATAATTTAGCTGCTGTTCCCGCAGATTATACAATTGCTCAAGTTCTAACCATAAAGGGGAAACCATTTCCTGTTGGAGAATTTGTTAAAAATTGCATTAAATCTATTATAGAAGAAGTATGTCCTGAAAAGAAACCTCTGATGCGCTAAGTTCATCACGGAACACAATGACTAGAAGAACTGAAGAATTGGATAATAATTTATGCTCGAACCTACATCAAAAATGCAAAACATTTGAAAGCTATTCCCTTGCTTTGGATGAAAGTAATCTCAAGTGATACAGCACAGCTATTGATCTTTATACCCAGTGTTAATATAACTTGTGAAATTACAATAAAACTGGCAACTTTAAAAAACATTCATGGAATGATAACAGGAGAGAATTTGTTTGTTCATGTTAGCGAGACATTGAAAGAGCTCGATTTAGTGTGGGAAAATATTAACTGTTTAGTTCCAGACAGTGCACGGATTTGATTCGAGTTAAAACGGGTTTAATTGGAAGAGTTAAATGTATAACCTGCCAAAAGAGTAGTAAGACGCAGTGCCAAAAATAAAAAAGTTGAAGAATTATCAAAAATGAAATGAACCGAAATGTTAATAAATCTCTCGAATTACAGTGCAATTAACAAAAACAATACAGAAAAGTGTTATATCCACAACACTTGATGAGCATTGTGATTTCTACTGTAAATTATATTTGCTCACATGGAATGCAACAAAGACAGTACCAATAATCTTTTAACTAAAGTGAATCTGAATATAAGCTAGTTATGTTATTTACAGTGCAATGAAGTGGGTTGGCTTAGCTACGGTAGTTACTAATGTGTATTTCATCTGCATGCAGAAATATATGTATTAACAAAAAAACAGGGGCAGTGTTGGAAATATCTGATGAGGAATGACTGTGGGACTTAGCTATTCTCACAGATTTAACTCAACAATTTAAAACTATTTTAACAACAGTTACCGAATGGGCAATTTCCTCATTTAAAGTGTTTGACTCGGCTCCAGACAGCTAATACAAGCAGCAACATATTTATAGATCGATTTTTGGAACATGAATTTTGCGACAGATGTAGACACTTCTCTTTGCATGTAAAGGAAATTTATTTGTTCAAAAATCCATTTGTAGTAGATTCGAGTGATGCACCATTTCAATTACAACTGGAATTGATTGAATTGCAGCGTTGTTCAGCATGTAATGACAACTATACATTAGTAAACCTTGTGGATTTTTATAAGTGTCTTAGTGGTGAAAAATTCCAAGATTTATTAAAATATGAAAGTATTTGTGTGCACTTGGCAGTACCTACATTTGCAAGCAACCGTTCTCAAAAAGGAAGATAATAAAATCAAAGTTGTGCTATTGCATCACGGACGACCATCTGCATGTGGTTCTGTAACTCTTTGTATCCAAACTTACTACAGGTATCAACACACTGTAGTTTGAAAATAAAGCTCAGAAATTCTACTAAATTGGTGAGTTTGTGTACATAATGTATATAATTAAGTAAACATCTTCCTCCTTTGTTTTGGGGATAATATATTTGTTTTTGTTGGGAAAACGCCATTATAACTCGATTCTTTTAAAATACTTTCCTCGTCAATATATTATACTTCTGTAAAACTGAATTGTGACATTCATGAATTGGAAAGTTCCACTTTTAGACAATCAAAGACTTACATATTGTAGACATTAATTTTAGCAGGCTCTAAATATAGGGATTCACATGATTCTTCACCATTTTAATATAAAAGTTAGGGATAAATTTGACAACATAATTAAAAGTTAAAACTTAATTTAATTTCTTACCATTTTTAATATTACGTTTTCAATTATCTTTTTAAAAAAACACGCTTTGGTTTCGTATTATTATACAACACGCATTACACTAGGCAAAAGAACTCAACAGAAACAATAAACTGACTGCTTTATGCCAACACTAGAAATTAAAAAGTAACTAAGAGACTAAAACGAGAAATAACGGAGCACAAAAACACCGATGTTCATTAACCAGGTTCAATAATATTTACTGCGTAATAATATTCAAATTCTAGCATATATATTAAATGTGTGATTCAATTATTGTGTTCAATATGTCGTTATAAAACTTCGAAAATAAAGGTATTCATTAAAATCACAATTAAATTACAATCATAATGTAGTAACATTAAATTAGTTGAAATTTTTCACCTGCACATGGATCCTAATGTCTAAACTTCATTCACGGTAAGAGTTACTCTCTGAAAGGTCTTTTTTCCTACCAATATCCTACTATATAATAGATTTCTGGTAGGGAAAAAGGCCTTTCAGAAAACAATTCCTACGGTGAACAGATTTTATTCCCGTGTCATTATTCCACCTAAGTACCTATTTAATTAATGTAAATATTATTAAAATAAAATACTGAGCATGTATTTATGGGAATCTGCTGCTATCTCTTGAGAACTGGCATACTATTCACGGCGGATAACTTAATTATATTTTCAAGACCTAAGTTTAAATTGATTGTACTATTTTTTTAATTTATCGCAACCTTTCGTAATGATAAAATATTGTGATCGTAACAAAAAATTGAATTTGAGGTTTTGATGGACGTCGACGTTTCATAACCCCCTGAGTCTGAAAAAGTGGTTTTCGCGATGCCGTCAGTCTGTATATCGGCCTAGACTCGAAAATATTTGACTGATTGGGCTAAAACTAACCTATCTAGGTCCATCAATAGACTACCCGGAGGAATTCTCGGAATAATATATCAAACCCTAGAATTAAGGGTAATTTACTTAGGGTGAAAAGAAAAAGAAAACCACTTTTTAATCGAAAGCGGCTCCAACCATTTTGATCAAAATTATTATCTAGGCACTGTTAAACATTATAAACAAAATGCCGCATCTCATTTTCCCTGGATAATTACTTAGAGGGTACTTTACATAATGAATATCTCCAATTTTTATCATATCTCCGAAACTCTTTGAGATAGGAAATAGCCCGGCATGGTAAAGGTGTAGAACGATATTCTTTTTATGTTCATTTGAAATATAATTTTATAAAACCAATAGTTTCCGAGCTATAAACAAGTCTATTTTTTAAACGGATGTCATCAAATGGGGAGTTCATTATTATGCTCTTAAGTAGAACGATATGTTACATTTACTGTTTGCTTATAGTGTAATTTTTTTTTTACTTTCTCGTTATCTTGCATGTAGAGAAAGTATTGTGGTTGTCAAAAAAATCGAACCCGAGATTTTGATGAATTTCGACGTTTCGTCCCCCGAATCCGAAAAAAGTGATTTTTTAATTTCCGTCTGTGTGTCTGTCTATCTGTACCTCGGACTAGAGCCTAAACTATTTTACCGATCGGGCTAAAACTGGGTATCTAGGGTTTTCATAGGGTTTCCCCTAGGGGTTTTTGGAATTGGATATCTAACCGTTAAATGAAAAGTACCGGTAGAATGGGGTTACTAGAGACACTTTTTAGTATATTTTTAGCTCCTGTGACATGACATTTAATCCAAACAGACTGATTTTCTATCTAAGCAAGATACGATCTTTACTGATAAGTCTCTAACGATTTTGATTAAATTTCATGTATAAGCATTGATCAATATTATAAACAAAATGGCTACTCTAATTTTTCCGGCAAAATTACTTTAAGGGTTCCGGTTTGATCCGTAAATTCTCATTTCTTATCACAGCTCCGAAACTATTTGATATATGAAATTACTTATCATTGCAAATATGTAGATCTATTTATAATACCCATATTTTTATAAAACCAATAATTTTCAGGCTATACGTAAATATATATATATATATATATATATATTTACGTATAGCCTAAAATATATATATTTACGTATAGCCTGAAATATATATATTTACGTATAGCCTGAAATATATATATACGTATATATATATACGTATATATATATACGTATATATATATATATATTTACTTATAGCCTGAAAATTATTGGTTTTATAAAAATATGTTTCAAATAAAATATGGGTATTATAAATAAATATATATATATAAACTTTTCGAACACTAAAGGTCAAGTATTGTGACTGTAAAAAAAAAATCTAGCCTCAGATGTTGATGGATGTCGACATTTCATGACCCACCGAATCCTTAAAAGTTGTTTTTGCAAGGCCGTCTGTGTGTCTGTTTAACCCTGAAATTAAGAGTAGGTTAATAAAGGGAGAGAAGAGAAAAATACATTCTTGAAAACAGTCCATGGTCACGTTTTAAATATTCTAACTGTTGTTTATCATTTGACTTACGCTTAACAGTTCTACTGCTTATAGCTGGAAGCCTGTTTTCTTGACGATGTCTGTAAGTAAAACTGATCGAGATACAAGCCGGCTTTCCATGAATTGATAGCTATGCTCTTTGCCCAGTCATTTTACGCTCTTCATGGCAGCTACGGCATCAGTATCCAAAGTATCTTGTGTCCAAAACCAACAACTCCTCACCTGTATCGGCAAAAGGGTTTACCATTGACTCCATAACCTCTACCATCGACGTTACATCAGTAAGGAAAGGATTTTGTTTGTTGGGTGTGTCTTCATGGTGACTAGCTTCAACGTCCAGTTTGATATTGACATAAGCTTTGAATTCACACACAAGTTGAACTATTGTAGGTCCAGATACCATCCAACTCTGCAAACCTGAAGGATTTTCAGTCAAACCAATGGCCCCTCCATCGCCTTCAACTATGGCGTTATTGTGTTCATGGCATTCATCCAGGGGCATCCTAGTAAATGGCCGTACAGATGTATTCACTGTGAAATTCCCTTTTCAGAATTCAGGATATATTTCGGGATGTGTGTCTTAAAGGATAATCATGTCTCGTAGGTGAACCCCAACGGCTCTGGCATCGTTTATGTGGTCCATTGCATGGAAAAGCCAATTAAGATTGTACAGTGAGGGCACATAGAGGTGGAAATCTCCAAGGTGCACAGCTCTGCCCCACGTAAATATCTGAGGCTGCATTATAAGGATCATATCCCAGAATTGGAACTGGGGCTAAGTCTGAATGCACAATTTACGCCATTCATCAAATGTCTCAGGATTGTCCCTTGAGTGCTCTTCATAAGAACGTTGAAGATGAATATACAATGAGCATGCAGTGACCTGATGAGCACGGGATGTCTTTATGGTGTGGACAGACTTCAGAAAGGAATCAGATGTTCCGCCACTGACAACATTCGCCTGAACAAGTGCGGATGTCCATCCCCTTCCTTCAAGAAGATCTCTGAGGGACTTGAGCAATGCCACCTTTATGTGAAGGCCAACTAACATAACTACAACTTTATCCTCACCATACTAATTTGGCCAAGTCCACTGAATACCTTTCATTAACTTAAAGAGTGGTTGATCATAGGCTATGGCAGTAACCGGTCCTGGCTTGACAATATCAATAGCTTTCCTCACAACATCAATGCCATGCCTCATCATGGGCGTGGATTTTGAATCATCGGGGAAGAGTGGGAGCAATGTTGCAACACTTCCTGGTTCCTACCAAGTTTATCTATGGTAGGATGTTGGAATAGCATGGCACAAACAACATAACCCAATTTGTCTCCCTCATCTGGGGTTGTCACTATCTTCAATGGTATTCTCACGTTGCTGTGTTGTTATGGTTCTATTATTTACATAAATATACCTAAAAAAAGAAAAATTAAAATACGAGTACTTGAAATAAAATTATGATAGGCTGCAAATTAAAGTATAATACATGATAATTCTGCAATAAAAAATCACAAAACACACAATTTTTAAAAAAATAAATCTTTTATGACGTAATATGGTACTGTACACTAATTCTGATACTGTATTCAAGTTCTTCGGGGTCGATTTAGTGGGAAATAAGGTTTAACATGCAATTGTTTCTTCATATGTAATATGTCTTGTTTCAAGTATAAGGGCCAAATTTAAAAATGACCACCATTGGTGAACCGGGTGAGAGCCGAGGTGACTCCCGTTCTTAAAATTAATGTATGGGTATGTAGTAAATGTGACAGAAAAATAGTGTTTTTTATACCAAGATGCACAATTGATTTACATTCCCCCCCCC